>PVJC01032804.1:0-19729 GCA_004026665.1 Murina feae
TATCTTAATTTCTTCTTCTTCTTAAAGCAGTCACTTTAACTTTTCTTGCAATACTGGTTTGGTGGTAATGAACTACAAGGGTCTTCTTTTGTCTTGGAAGTCCTTCATTTCCCAGTTGGTTTTAAATTATATCCTTGCTGGATACATAATGAGCTCTTGCAGATTATTTATTTTCATTACTTTGAATACGTCATGCCACTCCCTTCTGTTGAGAAATCAGCTGACAGCCTTATGGGAACTCTTTTGTAGGTAACTATCCCTTACTGTCTTTAATATTATTTTTTTTGTATTTAATTTTGGCCATTTTAATGAAGATATGTCTTTGTGTAGATCTTATTATGTTTATCATGTTTTGGACTCTCTGTGCTACCTGAATTTGTGTGACATTTCCCTTTATCTGGCTAGGGAAATTTTCTGTCATTATTTATTTAAACAAGTTTTCTATCTTTTGCTCACTTTCTTCTCCTTCTGGTATTCCTACAATGTGAATGTTTTTACATTTTATTTTGTCCCAAAGTTCCCTTAATCTATACTCCTGCTTTTCAATTATTTTGTTTTATTTCTGTTATGATTGAGTAATTTTTTTTTCTATTTTGTCTTCTAATCCACTGATTCAATCCTCTTCCTTCTCCAGCCTATTGGCTATTCCTTCCAGTGTATTCCATATTTCAGATATAGCATTCTCCATTTCCTACTGATTATTTTTTATGTTTTCTATATCCCTCTTTATGCTGTTTCTGTTCTCACTAAATTCCTTAAGAATCCTTATAATCATTACTTTGAACTCTCTATCCGATAAATTGCATCTGATTCATTTAGCTCTTTTTTTTCTGGAGTTTCCTTTTGTTCTTTCATTTTGGGCCTGCTTCTTTGCCTCCCTACTTTGGTTGTCTCTTGGTATTTGTATCTATGTTTTATATAGCACTGCTATGACTTCCACTCTTGGTGGGGTGGCCTTCCTTTGTAAGTGTCCAGCAGTTCCCAGTGGTGCAGTCTCTCTGATCTCTTGAGCTGGGTGCTCCAGAAATGTGTATTGTGTGGGTTGTTTGGACCCTCCTGTTGTAATTGGGACTTGATTGCTGATGGTCCTTTGGTGGTTGGGATTGACCCTCAGGCTGGTTGACTGTAAGGCTCAAACTCGACCATCGGATGCAAACTGTTGTGCATTGGATGCAAACCTTAAGGTGTCTTGATGGACTCAGTGGTACAATCATTAACCTTTCAGACTGGGTGTTTATAGAGGTAAACCTTTATCATCATCAATGAGATACAATGTACTGGCTTCTCCCCAAGGTAGGGCTCTTCCCAGCAGGGTCTGGAACCTGCCGGGATCCACCTTTGAGTGTGTCATTGTGTATCACATTGGGTCAAGCTCTTGTGTGGTTTGAGACCCACCACTAATTGTTTTGATTCTGGGTCCTTTCAGGGGGTTTCAGGTGCAGGTAGCTACAGACATTATGTGTAACTGACCTTTGGCTACCTGTGTGTAGTTACCACTCTGTTCACTGGTTGTATCTACATCTGATAGATCTGTGTATTCATGGGAGAGACCAATATGTGTAAATAAGTCAGCTTCTTTTAGCTGAAAGCTGGGGCAAATCTGTGGTCTTATTCAGGCTCCCTGAGGTCTGCCTCTACCTGTAAGTTACTTTGCCTCTCCTCTGATGTTGCCTGCTATTCCTCCAGAGTCTTACAAATATAATATGTTGGATGGATTCATGCTAGCTCAGGTTTGTGGGCACCCTCTTGGAGATTATGCAGTCAGGCAGTAATTGAGGAGAAATTGGTGTTTTCTTCAAAACACAAATCTTCAGTCTCTACCAGAAATTCCACTCTAGTTTACCTTAAGGGTGCTTGCTGCAGGTTCAGGTTGGGTACAGCATATAATCTTCTCTGCAGGAGCAGTTTCAGCTGACCTTGGCTCAAGGTAAATTGATCAAAAGAGTATCCAGTTCAGGATGTTGTCATCCCAGCTCAAAGAAGGGTGCCAGGAACTTCATTCCCAGTCCCAGACAATAGCCTCTGAGGTCTCACACTTGGAATGTCCAGCTTTAAGCTGCTAACCCACACCCTACATATTTGAACCCATCAGTGGTCTCTAGAACTTCAAAGAGCTAAACCAAACAGTCTCCTATTGAGGGTTGTGTTTTTAACCTGGGACTGCCTGGTGGAACTCACTTTTGGGGGGCTGCCTAGTGAAATTCACAGGGAGCTCAGGTTAGCCTCACCACAGTGCAATCACAGAGTCCAGCACTCACCCATCTCTCTCCCTGATAGAAGCCTCCCCAGAGGTTACAGTCCAAAAATCTGCATTGAACTAGCAACTTTCTTGCAACAGTCCAAGTAGGAGTGGTTAGAAAATCACCCCAAATGCAGGACTCTGACTTCTCCATGCTACTGATCTCAGAAAAGTGGAGGCCAAAATTCTCAGCTCTGCTTGTGCTCCAAACTCTCCGCAGTGTGGGCCAAAAAGCCATGATCCCCTGTGCTACTAACCCAGCAAGATGTAGCAGTCTGAGAGGATCCATAGATGAGTCAAGGGGTTCTGACCCTGTGCTTGAGGTGGAAGAATCTTCTCTCCTTTCCCCAAGCCAAACAATTTAGTCACTGACTGGGGTTGCATACAATATCTTTTAAGAAAAAAGATGGTCTCTCAAATGATGGTCTTTCCAGCCATCAGAGCCTGGGAAAACTTACCAGGCTGGGGCTACTAACAATAGAGTGCCCCTTCACTGGGAAGGTTTGATCCCAGTCCTGTAGGCAGATAGAATTCCCCTAGTTCCTTCTGCCCAATGCTATGAGGGCCTTGATTCCCATCTCTTGCTCTGGATTTGGGATCCCAGCTTAGGGTTAAGACACCACACTCTCAGGGAGAGGGAACTTTGTAACTGATATCCCTCTGGCCTCTCAAGCCATCACACCTGCTTGAGAGGGGCTACCCTTTTCCATGTCTTCCCTACTCTTACAAGTCTCTATGTGGTTTCCTCAGTCTCTTTATATATAATATTTCCAATCAGCTATACTTCACTTGCTTTCTCAAGTTTATTGTCCAGTATTTTAGCTTTAAATCCTGTCCCTGTCTGGAAGCAAGAGCACACAGCCTCTGGCTACTCTGTAGCCATCCTGCCTCTTCCGGACCATGTCAGCTTTGCACAAAACAGCACTAACTCAGCTACCTTCAAGATGACCAGCAGTATATTGAGACACATCAGACTGCAACTATATCTTCAAGAGTGAGGCATGCCAATCAACCACATAATCCACCCCTTTTTTAATTGAATTTATTGAGGTAATATTGGTTTGTAAAACCATATCGGTTTCAAGAGTACAACTCAATCAAACATCAACTGCACATTGCATCATGTATTCATTGCCCAATCAAAGTCTCTTTCCATCCCATTTTCCACCCTTTTGCCCAACTCCATCTAGCTCCACCCCTTTTCCTCTATCACCACACTATTGTCTATGTTTATGTGTTATGTATATATGCTTTTTTTATTAATCCCTTTACCTTCTTTCATCCAATCCCCAGCCCCACTCCCCACTGACAACTGTCAGTCTGTTCATTGTATTCATACCTCTGTTTTTATTTTGTTCATCAATTTATTTTGTTCATTAGATTCTACTTATAGTGAGATCATATGGCTTTATTTTTATTTTTGTGGGGGAGAGATACTCAGAGGGTTGGTAAAACATTGCTTCTGGGTGTTTCTTAGAGGGTGTTTCTGAAAGAGATTAGCATTTGAGTTGGTAGATTGAGTAAAGATGTGCTCCTTACCAATGTTGGTGGGTGTGATCCAATCTCTGAGGACTAAATAGAACAAAATGGTGGAGGAAGGGTGAATTTACTCTCCTTGTGAGCTGGAATGTCCATCCTTGACTACCCCTGGACTTTGGCTCTCATGGCTTTTCTTCTCAGACTGGGACCTATACTATCTGCTCCCCTGGTTCAGACTCAGACTGCATTACTGCATTGGCTTTCCTGGGTGTCCAGCTTGCAGATATCAGATAGTGAATCTCCATTGTTATATTAGTTCTGTTTCTCTGGACAACTGTGACTAATACAGTTTGTTAAGTTTCCATGAAGGCTCACGCCCTGTATTTTGTGTCAGATATACAAAGATAAATAAATAGATGGGGATATGTAGTAGTTCAAACCAGAGACATGGACATAGGGTAGACCTGAGTTCAAATCCAAGTTTTGCCATTTGTTTCCTGCATGACCTTGCATGATTGTATTTTTCCATGGCCTTTTGTTTCTCTCTTCTCCAAAATGGTGATAATGATGGGGGCACTGTGCAAATTAAATGAAAGCTTAATCTGTATTGCATTTAATAACAGTGGCCATACTGCACAAGTGCAGTAAAAAGTAGCTACAGTGTTTTGTAGTGAACTATACTTGGTGTTTTAGTTTGATTCGCCAGAAGCAGAACCTGGGGCAATTATTCAAGTAAAATGAATTGTTAAAAAGTAATGAGGGTTGGAAGGAGGGAATGGGAGTAAATATGTTATAGGACATAAACTAGGCTTTGCACATATCTGCCTCAGGCTGTATTGTGTGGGTTCTTGATTTCATGCAGGAAAGATTTCACAAAATGAATACAGGAGATTTTGAGAGGAATTTATTAAAACTGGGAACAGTAAAACAAGGAAAGGCTTAGGATAGAAGAAGCAACAGGAGAGAGCCTAGGAGATGCTGTATTGGCCCACTGAGAAATAAGAGTAACAGTGACAGTAGTAAGCCAAGGTGGAGCTACTATTAGCTCAATGAAAAATCAGAGAAAAAGAGGCCTTGGAGATAGGTTCAGGTGGTTGGCCTAGGATAAACTGCTGCTGCCTATTGCTCCCTTGATAACAAGTCTCATGGGAACCCTTACAGTTTAGAAGTTGAATTCCTGAAGGAAAGAAAGGCATGGGTGTGTTCCTAAGAAAGAGAGCATACCGAAATCATATGGTACTTGTCTTTCTCTTACTGGCTTATTTCACTTAGCAAAAAAATTTCCAGATCTATCCATGTTACCACAAAAGGGAATATTTCCTTCTTTATTATGGCAGTAAAGTATACCATTGTGTAAATGCATCATAGTTTTTATACCCACTAATCTACTGATGGGTACATAGGTGGTTTTCAGATCTTGGCTATTGCAAATAATGCTACAATGAACATAAAGGTGCATACATTTTTTTTTCAAATTAGTGTTTCAGGGTTCTTGGAATATGTTCCCAGAAGTGAGATTGCTGAGTCAAAAGGCAATTCCATTTTTAATTTTTAAAAGAAAATACATACTGTTTTCCACAATGATTGTATCATCTATATTCTCACCAATAGTGCACTAGCGTTCCCTTTTCTCCACATCTTCACTTGAGAAAGCTAACCCTACTTTGTAAAACTACTGTTTGGAATTCTCTGCTATTTTTTAGACAGCCTCTTATTCTAAAAAAAATAATAATAATAACTTTGCTTTCTAGCCTGCTTTAGCCATCTTGAATAATAAGGAAGATAAACTTAGCTGTCTGACCTTGTAGGCCAGACACTAGATACACCCATACTCTCAATGCCATGCCAGGTATATTTTTTAATTGGATAGAACTGTATTGTTTTCAAGGCCACCAGCAATATAACCACTAAGCACACAGAGTGCTGACTCTTTAATAAAAAGGGAAGTTCTGAGAAACCAAGATGGCAGCATAGGTAAACATTGGGCATAGCTGCCTCGCACAACCATTTCAAAAACAACAATGGGAAAAAAATGGATACCACCCAGACCCACAAGAAGGCTGGCTGAGTGGAAATTCTACTACTAGAAAGAGACTGAGACTCAGAGGAGGTGCGGAAGTAAATTGCAGAGGTATGGAGGTGCATGCGCAAAGGGGGCTCACCGAAAGGACTGGCAGTGTTTCGTATCAGAGGGAGGCACAAGCTCCTGACGACTTTGAACTCCAGTTATGGGCAAGTTTCTGGGGACTCAGACTTATGAAAGGAGGAGCTGGTACCGTCTGGCACTGGGAGGATCTTTAGAGCGGCTTTCTCTCTGCAACCCGGTCCCTCTTAGGGCAGGGCTTAGAATCAGCCATAGCTGGTTGCTCCACCCTGTAGATTCCCTGAGACCCTGCCCCACCCACGCTGTGCACAGAGGCTTTTACATATAAAAGGCTGGGAAACCTCAGGCAGAAGCTAAAATAGCATTTCCTTAGAGTTCCAAGAAACAGTGAACTCAGTGGTCATATCGGGACCACCCAGTCAATAACTCCTTAGATCCATAAGGGACACACTCAAGGGCCAGACTCAGTGAGCACCAAAGCCCCACTGAAACAAGTCTTGCCTCATAAGGTTGTCTCCAGCATAGAAGTTCTCCCACCATAGACACAGCTGATTCTCACAGCCAAGTGGCCTGGAGGTCAATTCTTCTCAGTGATACCAACAAAAATCAAGGCTTACATATAACAAGACTGTGCACAAAGCCGACAAAGCAGTGCACCAAGAGTATCAACCTCAAGTAATTGAGGAGACTGAGCCACTGGGCCCTATAGGACACCTAGCACAGAAGCCACTCTGTCAACACAGGAAAGCAGCCAAAATGCGGAGACAAACAAACAGGTCACAAATGACAGAAATGGAGGAAGGCAAATGACTGGATATAGAGTTCAAAACCATGGTTATAAGGTTTTTTCAAGAATATTCTAGAGACTGCCAATAAATTTAGTGAGACCCTCAAGGATATGAAAAGGACCATCTAGAAATTAAGCATACACTGACTGAAATAAAGAATAATATTCAGAGATCCAACAGCAGACTAGAGGATCACAAGAATCAAGTCAAAGATATGAAATACGATGAAGCAAAAAACAACCAGCCAAAAAAGCAAAAAGGAAAAAAAATCCAAAAATATGAAGATAGTGTAAGAAGCCTCTGGGACAACTTCAAGTGTACCAACATCAGAATTATAGGGGTGCCAGAAGAAGAGAGAGAGCAAGATATTGAAAACCTATTTCAAGAAATAATGACAGAAAACTTCCCCTACCTGGTAAAAGAAATGGACTTACAAGTCCAGGAAGTGCAGAGAACCCCAAACAAACAAACAAAAAAATCCAAAGAGGGCCACACCAAGACATATCAAAATTAAAATGCCAAGGGCAAAAGACAAAGAGAGAATCTTAAAAGCAGCAAGAGAAAAGCAGTTAGTTACCTACACGGGGGCACCCATACATCTGTCAGCTGATTTCTCAACAGAAACTTTGCAGGCCAGAAGGGAGTGGCAAGAAATATTCAAAGTGGTGAATAGCAAGAACCTACAACCAAGATTACTTTATCCAGCAAAACTATTATTCAGAATTGAAAGTCAAAGAGCTTCACAGACAAAAAAAAGCTAAAAGAGTTTGTCACCACCCAACCAGTATTATATGAAACTAGGGGCCCAGTGCACAAAAATTTGTGCACTGGGGCAGTGGCGGGGGGGGGGGGTGTTTCCTCAGCCCGGCCTGTGCCCTCTCACAGTTTGGGACCCCTCTGGGGATGTCCACTTGCTGGTGTGCCTAGCCAGCCTGGGTGAGGGGCCAATGTCTATTTGCAGGCTGGTCAAGCTCCCCAGTGGAGACCCTCACCCCAGGGGGTGTGGCAAGCCTGGGTGAGGGGCTGAGAGCGGTTTTCAGGCTGGCCACAACTCCCACTGACCCTCTGGGCCATTCGCCTGGAAGCAATGGGGTGGCGCTGGCCACCCCATAGGCTTCCCAGGAGGGGGCATGGGGTCCCCCGGCTGATTCCGTCCCCCCACTCCCTAGGCTTCTCTGCCTGGGAAGCCCATCAGGTGGTGCTGGCCACCCGATCAGATCGGCCTCCTGAGGCCGTGGGTCCCGCTGGCTGGTCCCCTGGAAGCTTCTCTGCAGGCAGTTCCAGTGGCGCTGGCCACCGATCGGCCTCCCAGCAGGGGGCCACGGGGTCCCGCCGGCTGGTCCCCGCTTCCCCTGGAAGGCTTCTTCACCTGGGAGGCTGTTCCGGTGGTGCTGGCCACCAATCGGCCTCCCAGCAGGGGGCCGTGGGGTCCCGCCGGCTGGTCCCTGCTTCCCCTGGAAGGCTTCTTTACCTGGGAGGCTGTTCCGGTGGTGCTGGCCACCAATAGGCCTCCCAGCAGGGGGCCGTGGGGTCCCGCCGGCTGGTCCCCGCTTCCCCTGGAAGGCTTCTCTGCCTGGGAAGGCATCGGCTGGCCCAGGGCGCCAGATGCCTTCCCAGGACCCAGGCTCCCAAGATGACGGAGCCCGGGGCTGCGGCCTTCGCCATCTTGGCTAGGCTAATTTGCATACAGTCACTCTGATTGGCTGTTGGGCATCCCGAAGAAACGGTTAATTTTACTATTCCGCTTTTATTAGTTTAGATACTGAAAGGTATCTTTTTTGAAGAGGAAGAAGCAAAATTAAATTTAAAAAATCTGATGAACAGAATAAACTGGTGAATAGAATAGAATCAGGGGCATAGAAAGGGAGTGGACTGACAATTCTCAGGGAGAAAGAGGTGTTGGGGATGTAGGAAGAGTCTGGACAAAAATCGTACACCTATGGAGGAGGACAGTGCGGGGGGCGGGGTAAGGGCAGAGGGTGAGGTGGGAACTGAGAGGAAGGGAGCTATGGGGAGAAAAAGAGGAACAACTGTAATAATATGAACAATAAAGAAAAAAAAGAGCCCTAATCGGTTTGGCTCAGTGGATAGAGCATCAGCCTGTGGACTCAAGGGTTCCAGGTTCGATTCCGGTCAAGGACATGTACCTTGGTTGCGGGCACATCCTCAGTGGAGAGTGTGTAGGAGGCAGCTAATCGGTGTTTCTCTCTCATCGATGTTTCTGGCTCTCTATCCCTCTCCCTTCCTCTCTGTAAAAAATCAATAAAATATATTTTAAAAAAAGAAGAAAAAGATTAAAAAAATAGAAAATAAAAGGAAGTTCTGCTTATAGCTCTGCTTAGAACTTGAATTCATTTTTCTCTGAGCCCACCAGTGAATAAAGTGTGACTCCAAACTCTCCAAGCATTGCTTGATTTATTCCAGTTTTCTGTAACATTATTTGCCTCCCTAACCAAGAAAACCAACCAAGCTTGGCCATTTGGCCTCTGGTGAGTGAACTGGGTTTGGGGTCCGGGGTTGCCAGACAGGCCTCTGGGAGGTGTGCGCACTGCTTATTTTAGCAGAATTAAACTTGGGGACTCTGGGTTTTCCCAGAACCCGGCTGGCATCTGGAAAGAGTGGACAGACACTTCTGGATCTGTTGATAGAACTGGTAAGGTAGGGGCCCCAGTTATCAGGTCCATTCCAAGTGAGTGGAAGGGGAAGTTTGATCACCACCTTGGAAGTCATACGGCTTCCTTAGGCAATTAATCAGGAATTGGGTGGATTGTTTAAACTCTGAATGAATGACGGGTGAAAGTGTGTGAGTATGGTAGGAAAGGGCCTGCCCTCTCCTCTCCTTTGTGTGGCTCCACAACTTTGATTACAGAGTCCAAGTGGGCCCCAACCTATGGTTCTGCATTTGTCATACATCATAACAGTGACTCACCCCCACTAGGAGGTGACCAGGCCTGAGGTTTATATGGGTGAACCTTAGCTAAGATAAATCTAAGCTCCCAATCATCTGAGTCAGGATCTGTGAAAACAGGTCACCCCCACACTTGTCTGTCTCATACCACTGATCATCATGGGGTCAGGACAGAGTAAACCCACTGTTCTTAATTGCATGCTGAAAAAATTTAAAAAGGGATTCAATGGGGATTATGGTATTAAAATGAATTCTGAAACACTGAGGAAATTCTGTGAAGTAGAATGGCCAGACTTTGGGGTCAGCTGGCCCTCACAAGGCTCTTTAGATGAAGGATTGGTCAGGGTGGTTTGGAATGTAGTCACAGGAGAACCTGGACACCCAGATCAGTTTCCCTACATAGAAAGCTGGTTAGAAATTGCTCAAACCTTGCCACCTTGGATCCGGTTCTTGGTGTGTAAGAAGGGGCAAGGTTTTAGTAGCAGGAGTAAAGAGGTAAGCAGGGCAGGAGCAGGCAATGGAGAGGCAGGCAGAGCAGGAGCAGGCAAAGGAAAAGCAGACAGGAGAAAAGAAGCAAGTCCCTCAGAAGGAAGTTCAGTCCCCTATTCTACAGGACCCCCCCCCCCCAAGGAAGTCCCACAGTTTTACCACCTCTAAATGAACCACAGGCAGCACCAAATGCCGCCCTGCTAACCTGGAAAGTCTGGAAACACCACCCCCCTTTATCTCTCCTCAACCAGGCTCTCCAGAGCCAGTTGAGTAGCGCTTGTATTAAGCCAGTCAAGGACCCAAACCACAACTGGCACATCAGATGCCTCTCAGGGAGATTCGGGGTGCCCAAGTGCTTGATGGGACCTTACAGGAAGGAAGGTCGGTCTATTATTACCAGCCCTTTACCACAAGTGACATTCTGAGTTGGAAACAACACACTCAAGCTTATTCTTAAAAACCTCAGGCCATGGTAGATCTCCTAGAAATGATTTTCAGACCCAGAAGCCCACCTGGGTGGACTGCAAATAGCTCCTTTTTGCATTCTTTTTTTAAAAAATATATTTTATTGATTTTTTTACAGAGAGGAAGGAAGAGGGATAGAGAGTTAGAAACATCAAGGAGAGAGAAACATTGATCAGCTGCCTCCTGCACACTCCCTACTGGGGATGTGCCCACAACCAAGGTACATGCCCTTGACCAGAATCAAACCTGGGACCCTTGAGTCCACAGGCCGATACTTTATCCACTGAGCCAAACCAGTTAGGGCTATTTTGCATTCTTTAACACTGAGGGGTGCATGAGAGTAATGACAGAAGCTCAGAAGTGGCTCCAGACCCAGGCCCCAGCAGGGACATTAGATACACACAGATGGGCAAGAGAGGCCCTCCCAGATGAGGAACCCGATTGGTCCCTGAACTCAGAAGACGGAAAGACCAGGGTAGAAAAATATCAACTGGCTTTCCTCCAGGGGGTCAGAGCCGAAGCCAAGAAGCCCGCCAATATGGCTAAAATTTCTTAGATTTTTCCAGAAACCTGATGAAAGTCCAGCAGCTTTCTATGACAGACTGTGTGAGGCATATTACATCTACACCCTCTTTAACCCTGAGGCCCCAGACACTCAAACCATGGTAAATGCCACTTTTTTAGGCCAACCCCAGCCTGATATAAGGAGAAAATTACAGAAGCTGGAAGGGTTTGCAGGAAAAAATGCTACTGAACAACTAGAGATAGCAAACAAGGTTTTCATCAACCAAGAAAGAGCAGCAAGACAGGAGGAAGAAGAGAGAAATCAAAGAGCTAATGTAATAGCGTTTAGAGGTTTTGGCCCCCAGACTGCCCAAAAAGGGAAGCAAGAAGACAGATCAGGGAGGAAATGAAGAGCAAGCCTGAGATGGAACCAGTGTGTCTATTTTAAGGAAATAGGACACTGGAAAAATGAATGTCCCAAAGAGCAAAGCAAGAAAACAGGCCCCCCTTTTTCATCCAGTTGCTATCAACCAGAACCACCTGAAGCAGATGCTTATAGGGATGGTGGTAGCTGACTCTGACTAGGACAGACTAGGCTCTTTTCAGCTGGGCTCCCACGAGCTCGTGGTCAGAATGAAAATCTGGGGCCAGACTGTGAACTTTATGGTTGATACAGGAGCAGAGCACTCAGTAGTCACACAGAAAGTAGTGCCTCTCTCAGGAAAGGAAGTCACCATTATTGGAGCGACTGGAGACCACACCTGTAGACCATTCTGCCAGCCTCGCCAATGCCAACTTGGTGGCCACCGAGTAATTCATGAATTCCTTTACTTGCAAGATTGTCTGGTACCTCTGATGGGTAGAGACCTTTTAGCCAAAATGGGGGCAGAGATCACCTTTGCCCCAGATGGCTTGGCACAGCTGCACTTAGGTGAGAAAACTTCTCCAATGATCCTGTTCGTAGCAGTGCCCCAGGAGGAAGAATGGAGACTTTATACCTCTCAGTCAAAGGCCTCACCTTTAGAGCCTGAATCAGAGGAAGAATTTCTGCTGGTCTGGGCAGAAGGAAATCCCTCTGGCCTGGCCAAAGACCATGCCCTGATACTAATTGACTTAAAGCCTGGGGCACAGCCTGTAAAAATCTGCCAATATTCAATTCCAAGGGAGGCATGCTTAGGAATTCAGGTCCACTTAGACCAGCTACTTCAGTAGGGAATCCTTAAAATATGCTAGTCACCATGGAATACTCCTCTCTTGCCTGTCAAAAAGCCTGGGACTAATGACTACCAGGATCTGTGGGCTGTTAATGAGGCTGTTATAACCTTGCATTTAGCACTACCAACCTCCTACATGCTTCTAGGACTCATTCCATCAGAACCAGAATGATTTACATGCCTAGATCTGAAAGATGCCTTTTTCTGCCTCCGATTAGCCCCTTTCAGCCAGCCCCATTTTGCTTTTGAGTGGAAAAGCCAACTACAGGGGCCAAGGAACAGTTCACCTGGACCAGATTTCCACAAGGATTCAAAAACTCCCCTACTCTTTTTAGTGGAGCATTAGCATCTGATCTAAGTTCTCAGGACAGGACTTGGGGTGCATTCTACTTCAATATGTAGATAATCTCCTACCAGCCAGCTCTACACGAGCTGAGTGACAGGAGGGGACATGAGCCCTCCTGAGACTAACTGAAACAGGTTACAGAGTGTCCAAGAAAAAGGCACAGATTTGTCAGAGGGAAGTCAAGTATCTAGGCTTCTGAATCACCCAAGAGAAGTGAAGGCTAGGGACTGAAAGAAAGCAGGCAGTATGTGTCATCCCAGTTCCTAGCACCTGACAGCAGATTTTGGAATTCCTGGGAGCAGCAGGGTTCTGTCGAATCAGGATCCCAGGGTTTTCAGACCTGACCAAACCTCTCTGTGAAGCTTTAAAAGGGGAAGAGAAGGCACCCATTGAATGCGGCCCTGAGGAGGAGAAAGCCTTCATCAGCATAAAGGAAAGGTCACTGAGGCCCCAGCACTAGGACTACCAGATGTGACATGGGACTTTAATCTCATTATACATGAGAAGAGTGGGGTAGCCCTAGGAGTTCTAACCCAGGAGTTTGTACCTTTGCAAAGACCAGTAGCCTATCTCTCCAAGCAGATTGACCTGGTTGCCTCTGTGTGGCTCCCTTGTCTCAGGGCCCTTGCAGCCACAGCATTATTAGTCAAAGAAGCAGATAAGATTAAGGTGACCAGATTTAAAGTGGTACACCATTGACGGGAGGGGGGGGTTGTCTTTTTTTTCTTTTTTCTTTTTTCTTTTTTTTAATTATTACTTAAAATATTACAAAGAGTAATTGGGACATTTTTAAAATGCCATGGGATGCCAGACAAACTGTTAAAAATCGGGACTGTCCTGCCAAAAGCGGACGTCTGGTCACCTTAGAGGACAAAACTTAAAAATGTAAAAGTACCTCATACTGTTATTACCCTAATGGAAGGTAGGAGGCAGCACTGACTAACTCATGGTCAGATGACTTAATACCAAGGGCTGTTAAGTGAAAATCCAAGGGTATGACTAGAAGCAGTAAGAACTCTTAATCCTGCTATCTTTCTACCCATTGCTGAGATGGCCCCTGAGCATGATTGCCTGGAAGTTCTAGGGGAGGTTTACTCTAGCTGGCCAGATCTAACAGATAACCCCTAAAGAATCTAGACTTAGTATTGTTCACAGACGGTAATAGCTTCTTAGATGAAGAAAAAGTTGAACTGAGTATGCAGTGGTATCAGACTTTGAGACAATTGAGGCACAGGCCATTCCTGAAGGATGGTCAGCACAGAGGGCAGAACTTTGGGCCCTTTCCAGAGCCTCAGAACTCAGTAAGGATAAGCGTGCCAACATCTACACTGATTCACGCTATGCCTTCGCTACCCTGCATATTCATGGGGATATATACAAGGAAAGGGGACTCCCGACAGAGGGAGAAAAAGAAATCAAAAATAAAAATGAGATTTTAAAGTTACTAGAAGCTGTTTGGGAGCCTAAAGAAATAGTTGTCATCCATTGCAAAGGTCATCAGAAAGGGAAAGACTCAGTGTCAGAAGGAAATCAGCATGCTGACACCGCAGCAAAGCAGGCTGCCAAAGAACAAGCAGCAGTGGCAAAGATCATGTTAGCCCCTGAATTACATGAACCTTCAAAGTACACTCCTCAGGAGGAGGAATGGGCCCAGCAAAAAAAAGTCAAAAGAACAAAAGAAGGTTGGTGGGTACTCCCAGATCATAAGGTCTATGTCCCAGAACATTTAGCCTATAAGGCAGTCCTCCAGCAGCATGAACTTACTCATTTAGGGAAGACTGCTCTAGAAGCTTTGTTAGGCAGGTACTACCTAATTGCTTGTCTTCCCTCCTGTGTGCCTCAGTTTTTCAGCATTGCCTCCTCTGTGCGCAGAACAATGCCAAACAGGGTCCTGTGGGACCGATAGGAGTTCAGCACTGTGGGTAAACTCCCTTTGAGGACTTAGAAGTAGACTTTACAGAAGTAGGGCCTAGCAGAGGAAATAAATACCTGCTAGTCTTTGTTTGCACCTTTTCAAGCTGAGTTGAGGCATATCCCACTCTGAAAAGGCGAGATGTCACTAAGGCATTGCTAAAGGACATAATTCCACAGTATGGAATGCCTCTGACCATAGGATCTGATAATGGCCCAGTCTTTGTAGCAGAAATAGTACGACAGGTAGTCAAGGCTTTAGGAATTAAATGGAACCTACATACAGCTTACAAGCCTCAGAGTTCAGAGAAAGTAGAGCGCATGAATCTGACTCTAAAGCAGACTATGGCTAAATTATGCCAAGAGACAAACTTACCCGGAACAGATACCTTGCCTCTTGTACTCCTGCAGGTTTGCTGTGCCCCAAGGGCCAGGGTAGGTTACTCTCCCTTTGAAATTCTAGACCCCTTCCCTTAATTTGGCCAAAGGGAGATTTGGGGAAATAGGAAATTTAGAAATCCAGAAGCAACTACAAGGACTTGACAAAACTGTCTTTGAGGTCCACAGATGGGTTACTGATTGACTACCCATCTCTCTAGGAACAGCTGTACATCCTTATTAACTTGGAGACCAGGTTTGGTTAAAGGATTAGAAAAAGGAGCCCCTTACTCCAATTTGGAATGGACCCTGATCATACTAACCACCCCCACAGCTCTCAAAGTTGCAGGACTGAACACTTGATTCACCACTCCCAAGTGAAAGCAGCCCACCAGCCGAGTGAAGCTCAGCCTGAGTGGAAAGTGACCTCTATCCAGAAACACCCCCTGCAGATCACCCTTAAGAGGACAGCAGACCTGGCTGATCAACCTGCTCTAAGAAGTTCAGAAAAATCCTATTAAATTCTTCCTTACACTAATCTTTCTTTCTTATCTTCTCTTAAAGGTAAAATGCTCTGGTATTTCTGTATAATCATTGTTTTTATCTTTCTAATAATTCTCATTTTGTCTTTTATGAGTGCCGCCAGAACCCCAGGCTAGACCAGGAGGAGAACTCTTCTGCCCTTGCTGGGACACAGAAACACCATAAAATTACTGCTTCCTATACTGCAAAGGAATGAGATGAAGCTAAGGCTAATTCTTTTACTGTTACTGAATTCTCTTAAACACATTTTATCGCTTTTAATCTTGACCACTCTCTGCCTCTTGAGAGCCTGAGTCCTCACTATCTCTACAAAATGCTTAACCCCACCCTCTTACTCTTAAATCAGACCAACCCAGCCTTAGCCAGGGAATGCTAGCTCTGCCTTTCCCTCTCTTCTTCAGTATATGTCGCCATCCCTATACCCAGTAAGGGATGGAACCAGGCAAAAATCACTCTGGCTTGTGAAAAAAGAAGAGAGGAATATACTTTCTGAAAGAGCTGACACCATATTAGGTGATTATCTTACTGCCCAGGCAAACCAAGCCTCCCTTCTCTTTTGTACTTATGTTCAATCTCTTGCTAAAGTAGCTTTGTCCTCTCTCACAGTCACAGGCCCTATCACACTATACACCCCATTACTCGTCCAGGCCCCTTTATGCTTTACAAGATCACAGGGCAATATATCAATGGGTAACCTCCCATCCTCTGCTTGCAACACCACAGTCAACTTGGAACTGCCAAATACCTATTGGTCCCAATGGATCAACTATAATCATCCAGAAACCAATGGTCATTTTCTATGACCAGTCAGTTTTACTTCTTATCCAACAGTCCAGGCCCGAGACTTCAATTATTCTTTTCCTTCCCTCTCACTTTTTCTTTGGATAACATCTCATATTAGTATTCCTATTCATTTTCACTGCAAAAGAGTCTCAACCTCTTACCCCTTATCGGAAGTGCCATGGCAGTCACCCTCTTAGTTTGGAGCGTAGAATCAGGACAGAGACCTCCATACCCTGCAACTCACCTTTCTTCTCTACATCTTTCAGCTTGTCTCCATAATCAGGGAATATTCTTCCTCTATGGAAAAAAAAACACATGCTTTTAAACTTCAAATGGTCCTACAAACCAGAAGAATTCCCTACAAACCTCTCCGAGAGGAAGAAACGGGATGTTAACCCTTTGGTCGTTGCCCCTTTTCAGCAGGAAGCAGTAAAAGAGAGGTCGTCACCTCTGTTCACCTTAACATCCTGTGGTTATTGTACCGCAAGGCTAAAAAGCTTGTGGAACAAGTTGTGGGAGTGGGGGGGAGGCAATGAGAAGGCTAACCCCTATTTTGTAAAACTACTGTTTGGAATTCTCTGCTATTTTTTAGACAGCCTCTTAATCTAAAATAAATAAAATAATTTTGCTTTCTAGCCTGCTTTAGCCTGCTTGAATAATAAGGAAGGTAAACTTAGCTGTCTGACCTTGTAGGCCAGACACTAGATACACCCATACTCTCAATATCATTCCAGGTGTATTTTTTAATTGGATAGATCTGTGTTGTTTTCAAGGCCACCAGCAAGATAACAACTAAGCACACATAGTGCTGGCTCTTTAATAAAAAGGGAAGTTCTGCTTTCAGCTCTGCTTAGAACTTGAATTCATTTTTCTCTGAGCCCACTAGTGAATAAAGTGTGACTCCAAACTCTCCAAGCATTGCTTGATTTATTCTGGTTTTCTGTAACACACCAACACTTGTTGTTTATGATAGAAATTTTGGCAGATATGAGGTGATAACTCATTATGGTTTTATTTTACATCTCTCTGATGATTAGTGACAGTGAACATTTTCTCTGTTTTCTCTATTTGCCATCTGAAAATCCTCTTTGAAGAAGTGTCTATTCAGTCCTTTGTCCATTTTTTAATTGGATTGTTTGTATTCCTTGTGTTGAGTTGTATAAGTTCTTTATATATTTTGGAAGTTAACCCCTTATCAGATATATTATTGGCAAATATGTTCTCCCTTTCAGTAGGTTCCCTTTTTATTTTGTTGATGGTTCTTTTTGCTGTATAAAAGTTTTTTAGTTTGACATACTCCCATTTGTATATATTTTCTTGTCCTAGGAGATACGTCAACAAAAATATTGCTGTGAGAGATGTCCAAAATTTTACTGCTTACATTTTATTCTAGAGTTTTTATGGTTTGTGACTATATTTAAGTCTTTAATTCATTTTGAGTTTATTCTTGTGTAAGTTGGTGGTCTAGTTTCACTTTTTTGTATGTATCTGTCCAATTTCCCCAATACCATTTATTGAAGAGAATGTCTTTACTCCATTGAGTGCTTTTTCCTTCTATGTCAAATGTTAGTTGACCAAAAAGGTGTGGGTCAATTTCTGGGCTCTCTGTTGTATTCCATTGGCCTATATGCCTGTTCTTATGCCAGTAATAAGATGTTTTTATTACAATGGTTTTGTAGAATAGTTTGATATAATTGTGATACCTCTAACTTTGTTCTTCTTTCTCAAGATTGCAAAGGCTATTTGGGTGTTTTTTTTTTTGTTATCTACTAATTTTTAGAATATTTGTTCTAGATAAGTGAATTATATCACTAGTATTTTAAGAGGAATTGGGTAGAATCTATAGATTATTTTGGGTAGTGTGGACATTTTAATGATGTTAATTCTACCAAGCTGTAAAGACAGTATATTTTTCCACATGTTTATATCTTCTTTTTTTTCAATGTCCTATAGTTTTCTGAGTACAAGTCTTTTACCTCCTTGGTTAATCTTATTCCTAAGTATCTTAATTTTTTTATTGCAATGGTAAATGGAATTATCTTTTTAGTTTCTCTTTGTAAGAATTCATCATTAGGATATAAATATGCGTCCACTTATTTGTATCATCTTCAATTTCTTTCTTAAATATGTTAAAGTTTGTTGAGTAGTGTTCTTTCACAGGCTTTGTTAAATTTATTTTTTAGGTACCTTTTTTGTAATTGTAAACAAGATTGCTTTTTAAATTTCTTTTTCTAATAGTTCATTATTGGTGTATAAATATGCCACCTAATTCTGAATATTAATTTTGTATCCTCTTACTTTGCCATATTCATTTATTCGAACTCATAGTTTTTTTATGAGGATTTTTTTTGCATTTTTTAAAGTAAAATATCATGTCATCTGCAAATAATGAGTTTTACTTCCTCCTTGCCAATTTGGATGCTTTTTATTTCTTCTTTTGTTTGATTGCTGTGGCTAGAACTCCCAGTGCTATGTTGAATAAAAGTGGTGAAAGCATACATAATTGTCTTGTTCCTGATCATCAGGGAAACACTTTTATTTTTTATTTTTTTAAAATTTTTTAATTTTTTTAATACATAAGGTTTTACAAAGATTGGTACATATATCTCTTTTTTCCCCTGCCCTTCTGCCCACCTCCCCTACCCCCCAGTGTTTTGTGTCCATTATTTATGCTTAAATGCATGCACCAAAGTCCCTTGGCTGATCTGTTACCCCCCCTCCCAATGTTCCTGTCCTTGTTGCTGTAATTAGACAGTCTGTTTGATGCTGCTCTGCCTCTGTATCCATTTTTGTTCACCAGTTTATAATGGTTATTATTATCCATAGATGAATAAGTACACGTGGTATTTTTCTTTCATTGACTGGCTTATTTCACTTAGCATTATATTCTCCAGCTCCATCCATACTCCTGCAAATGCTAAGAACTCCTTCCTTTTTACAGCAGCATAGTATTCCATTGTGTAGATGTACCATAGCTTTCTAATCCATTCATCTGCTGATGGGCACTTAGGCTGTTTCCAAATTTTAGCTATGGTAAATTGTGCTGCCATGAACATAGGGATGCATATGTCCTTTCTGATTGGTGTTTCTGGTTTCTTAGGATGTATTCCCAGAAGTGGGATCACAGGGTCAAAGGGAGATCCATGTTCAATTTTTTGAGGAAACTCCATACTGTCCTCCATAGTGGCTGCACCAGTCTGCATTCCCACCAGCAGTGCACGAGTGTTCCTTTTTCTCCGCATCCTCTCCAGCACTTGTCGTTTGCTGATTTGTTGATGATAGCCATTATTACAGGTGTGAGATGGTACCTCATTGATGTTTTGATTTGCATCTCTCGGATGATTAGTGACTTTGAGCATGTTTTCATATGTCTCTTAAATTTCTGAATATCCTCTTTTGAAAAGTGTCTATTTAGGTCCTTTGCCCATTTTTTGATTGGATTGTTTGTCTTCTTTTTGTTAACTTGTATGAGTTCCCTATAAATGTTGGAGATTAAACCTTTATCAGTGATAACATTGGCAAATATGTTCTCCCATGTAGTGGGTTTTCTTGTTGTTTTGCTGATGGTTTCTTTTGCT
>PVJC01032805.1:0-19726 GCA_004026665.1 Murina feae
CCTTTTTCTTCTTCCTCTTCTCAAAGGATACCTTTCAGCATTTCATATAATACTGGTTGGGTGGTGATGAACTCTTTTAGCTTTTCCTTGTCTGTGAAGCTCTTTATCCGACCCTCAATTCTGAACGATAGCTTTGCTGGGTAAAGTAATTTTGGCTGTAGGTTCTTGCTATTCATCACTTTGAATATTTCTTGCCATTTCCTTCTGGCCTGCAAAGTTTCTGTTGAGAAATCAGCTGATAGTCATATGGGTGCCCCCTTGTAGGTAACTAACTGCTTTTCTCTTGCAGCTTTTAAGATTCTCTCCTTGTCTTTTGCTCTTGGCATTTTAATTATGATATGTCTTGGTATGGTCCTCCTTCGATTCCTTTTCTTTGGGGTCCTCTGCGCTTCCTGGACTTGGAAGTCTATTTCTTTCACCAGGTGGGGGAAGTTTTCTGTCATTATTTCTTCAAACATATTTTCAATATCTTGCTCTTTCTCTTCTTCTGGCACCCCTATAATTCTGATGTTGTTGCGCTTAAAGTTGTCCCGGAGACTCCTTACAATATCTTCATACTTTTTGAACCTTTTTCTTTTTTCTTTTTTCTTTTTGCTTTTCTGGCTGGGTGGGTTTTACTTCTTCATATTTCATATCTTTGACTTGATTCTTGCAATCCTCTTGTCTGCTATTGGATCTCTGTATATTATTCTTTATTGCAGTCAGTGTATGCTTAATTTCTAGTTGGTCCTTTATCATATCCTTGAGGGTCTCATTAGATTCATTGAGGATCTCACTAAATTTATTGGCAGTCTCTAGAAATTTCTTGAAAAACCTAATAACCGTGGGTTTGAACTCTATATCCTGTCATTTTCTTTCCTCCATTTCTGTCATTTGTGACCTGTTTCTTTGTCTCCGCATTTTGGCTGCTTCCCTTTCTGAGTTAGGTGATTATGAGAGGAATTAACCTCTAAGCCACTTGGTTATGCGAGTCAGCTGTGTCTATAGTGGGAGAACTTCTGTGCTGGAGACACCCTTATGGGGCAAGAGTTGTTTCAGTGGGGCTTTTGTGCTCACTGCATCTGCCCCAAGTGTGTTCCTTGTGGATCTGAGTTTTGCTTAGTATGGTCCCTCTCTGGCCACTGGGTGAGGCTGGCTCTTGTATCTTTAAGGAGGTTTTGATTTAGCCTTTGCCTTAGGCTACTCAGTCTTTTATATGCAAAAGCCTCTGAGGCAGCCTTGGGAGGGGCAGAGCCTCGGGGAGTTTGCAGGGCAGGGGGGAGCAAATAGCTATGGCGCTTCTCAGCCCTGTGCTGAGAGACACGGGGTCTCTGTGTCCCACGGTAATTGCTGCAAGCAACGTTGAGAGAAACCCGCTTTGGATTTCCTCCTGGTACCAGTCAGTCCCCCCTCTCCAGGTGTCTGGGTCCTCAGAAACTCACCTGGAACTGGAGTTCAGAGCTGCTGGGAACTTATGGCTCTCTCCGTTTTGGAAAAGAACCGCGTCCTCTGGCGCCAGCCCTCTCCCCGAGCCTGTGCACGCGCCTCTGTACCTCTGTACTTTGCTTTCGCCGCTCCTCCGAGTCTCAGATTCTTTCTAGTTGTAGGATTTTCACTCAGCCAGCCTTCCTGTGGTTGTGAGTGGTGTCCATGTTTTCTTCTCGTGGATATTCTGAAATAGTTGTTCTCGGCTGCATTTACGGTGTTTACCTTATGCCGCCATCTTGCTGTCTCCGAGGATATTCTTTTCATTGATTTTTAGAGAGCATGGAAGAGAGAGGGAAAGACAGAGAGAAATATCGATGTGAGAGGAAGACATTAATTGGTTGCCTCCTGCATGTGCCCTGACCCTGGCCTGAGCTAGGGAGGAGCCTGCAACCAAGTTATGTGCCCTTGACTGGAATCAAACCCTGGACCCTTTGGTCTGATGGCCGATGCTCTATGCACTGAGCAATACTGGTTAGGGATGATTGTCATGTACTTGCTAGTGGAAAATATATATTTTTTATTGAGCTAATATTGGTATATTACATTATATTTATAAGTTTCAAGTGTACTACATAATTTGACATCAGTCAGTATACACTGTCATGTGATCAGCAGCATAAGTCTGATAATAGTGGATAGTCTTTTTTTATTAATGTAATTTCACTGCTATTCAAAATATAAAATTTAGGTAGATTGTAGATCTGTGTGTAAAATTAAAGCCTTGGAAGATAAAAAAAGGAAAATAACTTCATGACTATGGGCATAGGGAAAGTTTTCTTAAAGTGGACACAAAAAACACTAATGATAAAGGAAATGTTGGATGCATTGGACCACATAAAATTAAGAAAAATTTGTTCATGAAAAGAATTAAGAGAGTGAAAAGACAAGCCACAGAGTAGGAAAAATATTTGCAATGCATAACTAAGAATGACTCATATACAGAATATATAAAATGCTTCCACAAATCAATAAAAAGGCTAATGCAATAGTAAATAGACAAGATACTTGAATAAATACTTCACACAAAAAGATAGCCAATTTGTCAAAAATATATGAGATGTAAGTTAAAACTTAATGAAATACTTACCTTATACCCACTAGATATGATAACAAAAAGCAGCACTAAGTGTCCCATTCTCCTTATCAAGGAAGTTATATGTGAGAAACCTGATCCAAGAATGTGATTTCTCTTGACGCCAGTTCCTATGTCATTGAGAATAATAGCAGGAAGGAGATATCACCCTTAAACTCAGAATTTTGTTATGTGGGCACTTCATGAGCTCAGAGGTGGAATATTATGTGGACTATTCTAAGTGTACATGAGAGCTGTCTTAAGAAATTAAGTAACTTGAAGACCATGGTTCAGATAGCCAAAATATAATGTAAAAACAGCCCTTTTATATACTTATGTTAATTATGCAAATATTTAGGGTAAAGCTTGGCACCAACTCAATATGCTTATCTAATCTAATAAAAGTGTAATATGTAAATTGACCATCCCTTAGGGACGCTTAAGCCACACCCACCAGCCAATCAGAGCGACAGTATGCAAATTAGCCCAGTCAACATGGAGGCCAGCACTCACAGAGCTGAGTAAACAGGCAGTTTCCTTTGCAGCAGGAGTAAAGTGTTTGATGGCCAGCTGGGCTTCTTTCAGCTCCAGGCAACAACATATTTGCAACAATATCTCAATCATAGAAGCCTCAGGAGCTGAAGCAAATAGCAAGCCAGGCCTGACT
Source organism: Murina feae (assembly GCA_004026665.1). NCBI lineage: Eukaryota > Metazoa > Chordata > Mammalia > Chiroptera > Vespertilionidae > Murina > Murina feae. The sequence goes on from PVJC01032805.1 coordinate 3,207, forward strand.
TCTAAGGGCAACAGTGTCTCAATTATAGAAGCCACGAGGTGAAGCAGAGAGGAGGTTTCGTTACCTGCCTAGGCCTCAGCTTAAAGGAACAGTGTATCAATTATAGAAGATAAACCCCAGAAACATGCTTCTAGCCAGCCCTGCTGGGACATTGGGTCAGTGGGAGCTGTGGGCAGCCTGAAAGTCTGAAAACACCCCTCAGCCCATCACCCACGCTGGCCACACCCCAATGGAGTGAGGGATGTCACTGAGGGGCTTGGCCAGCCTGCAAACAGCCATCAGCCCCTCACACAGGCTGGCCAGGTAACCCAGTAGGGACCCAAAACCTGAAGGGACTGTGGGCAGCCTGAAAGTCTGAAAACAGCCCTCAGAACTGCACCTAGACTGGCCACACCCCAATGGGGTGAGGGACCCCATTTGGGGGCTTGGCCAGCCTGCAAACAACCATCAGCCCCTCACCCAGGCTGGCCAGGTACTCTAGTAGGCTCCCAAAACCTGAAGGGGCTGTGGGCAGCCTGAAAACGGCCCTCAGCCCATCACCCAGGCTGGCCACACCCCAATGGGGTGAGGATCCACACTGGGGGCTTGGCCAGCCTGCAAACAGCTCTCACCCAGGCTGACCAGGCACACGAGCAGGTGGACATCCCCAGAGGGGTCCCAGACTGCGAGAGGGCATAGGTCGGGCTGAGGGACCTCCTGAGTGCACAAATTTTTGTGCACCGGGCCCCTAATATATAATGAAAGGGTAATATGCAAATAGATTGAACTGCAGAACAACTGGTCTCTATGACACACACTGACCACCAGGAGGCAGACGGTCAATGCAGGAGTTGCCCCCTGGGTGATCAATGTGCTCCCACAGAGGGGCCACCACTCAGCCAGAAGCCAGGCTGATGGCTGGGGAGCCCAGCAGCATCAGGAGCCTCTCCCATCTCTGCAGCTGTGGGAGCAGGCCTAACCCATCATTTGGACATCCCCCAAGGGCTCCCAGACTGCAAAAGGGTGCAGGCTGGGCTGAGGAACCCTCCCTTCTCCTAATGTACAAATGTTGTGCACTGGGCCTCCAGTATCTCAATAAAATTTCATAAGAAGAGCTTTTGCTTCTAACCTGTCCAAGGATCTTTATTTGATAGAACAATAAAAATGTTCAGAATTAGAAAAAATATTATTTTTAACACCCTTTAATGAATTCTCTTTCATTTTCATTTTCTTTATTATTAATGCAGTATTCCGAGGAGATAACTTTGGAGGCATTTTCAGTGATTGTTACCCAGATGCTGGGACTTAGTCTGGGCATATCGTATGATGACCCAAAGAAGTGCCATTGTTCAGGAGCCATTTGTGTAATGAATGAAAAGGCTGTGTAAGTTTTTAAATACCATATTTTCCAGCTTATAAGACGACTGGGTGTATAAGATGACCCCCAACTTTTGAGAAGATTTTCCTGGGTTAAAAAGTCCGGAATGAGACCATATGTGGCACAAAAAGGAGCCGACCGGAGACACTTGCCGTTTCCGTCCGGCTCCATTGAAATGAATGGAGTGCGGCCGTTTTTCAGTTCCCCCACCGTATGCGGCGACCCCAGATTTTCCAGTCTGGCTTGGAAGTTTCAGCACCCTCCGTGTAAGATGACCCCCGACTTTTGAGAAGATTTTCCTGGGTTAAAAAGTTGTCTTATATGCAGGAAAATAGGGTACTAAGATTTATTTATTATGTTTATTTTGTTTTAAACATTTGAAGCACAAATATAGGGTTTACTTATAGCACACATTAGCTATAAATGGACCAAATACTATGAAATATTAACAGGAAGTATTCCGTGTAAGAGGACCATGGAGGGAGATATACCATTAAGAACAGTCAAGGATAACCAATCCAATCTGCAAGATACATTATCAGACAAAATAGACTTCACAACAAAGGCTATAAAAGAGACAGATGAGAACATAATGATAAAGGGAATAATCCAACAAGAGGATAAAACCCTTATAAACATTTATGCACCCAAGGTAGGAGCACCTAAATAAATAAAGCAAACAGATGGACATAAAGTGGGAGGTCAACAGTAATACAGTCATACTAGGGGATTTTAATATATATACCCAGAAGTGGGAATTTTTGATCATACGGGTTGCTATATTTTTAATTTTTTGAGGAACCTCTCTACTGATTTTTGTAGCAGCAATGCCAATTTACATTCCCATCAATAATGTTCCAGGGTTTCGATTTCTTCACAACCTTGCCAGCACTTATTATTTTTTTTTTAATGAGCCATTCTGATATGTGTGAGGTGATATTGTGGTTTGGATTTACATTTCCCTGATGTTAGTGATTTTGTGCACCTTTTCATATACATGTTGTTTGGCCATTTATATGTCTTCTTTAGAAAAATGTCTCTTTAAGCCTTTATCCATTTTCTAGTATGTTGTTTGTTTTTGCTATTGAGTTGCACTTAATTTTGTTTTCATAAGGACATGTGTTCCAGTGAATAAATCATATGATTTCCTCAAGAATTATTTTGGCCTCTAACTTTTGTAATGAACATTTATAATTTTTTATTGAATTTTACATTTTGAATTTAATTTATATGATGCAGAGTTTTGTTTTCAAGAGTATGCTGCCAACAACATTATATGGATTCATCTTTAGGAAGTCCAGTGGTGTGAAGACTTTTAGCAATTGCAGTTTGAGTGACTTTAAAAGTTTCATTTTAAATATGGGTGCCAAATGTCTTCAGAATAAGCCACAAATGCAAGTGTCTCCAAAAGCAGTCTGTGGCAATGGCAAAGTGGAGAGCCCTGAAGTTTGTGACTGTGGTACTGTGGATGTAAGTCTGATAACTAGGAAAATTGATTAGTACATTTATTGTTGCAGTTAATCTCTTTGTGAAATTAAGGTTGAAATATATGTAAGAATATACTAAGTTTTATAGGTGAAAAAGTTTTGAACAAATATAAAATGTACTCCAAAAAATTAATGCTGATGGGAAAAGGGAAGTTTAGAATGAGGTTTTTAGTTCCAGACTAGATATATAAGATCTTTCCAAACCTATGCTTAACCTTTGGACATTTTATAAATGTCTTATTGAATATTAATGTGATAATGGACTATCAAGTATCCTTTAGGGTCTGACTTCACAATGGAACCAGCATTATGGTAAGAGAGGTCTGTGTTAATATTACAGTCTGAACAATTGGGAGATTTTGATGGGATATCCTGAAACTATGAATGCAAAAGTTCCAGGATATAATGATTCTATATAGTGAAGTATTTGTAGCAATACAACAGATGCCATAAATTTCTATGATTACAAAATGAATAGATGGAAATAATATTAGGGTTTGATATAGGTATGAGTTTGAATATACTTATGCATATAAAATATTGTTTTAATTACTGTGCCTTTTTTGGTATTATTTTTCACCTTTTGGTAGTTTTCTCTCTTTACCTTTCTTTATTTTCAAATTATTTTTATTGGGGCATAATCTATAAAGGATAAAATTTACTCATTTTAAATATACAGATTGATGATTTTCGACAAATGGATATAAGCATTGGTGCAGATTTTTTTCATTATACCCCAAACTTGGTCAAAAGTTGCAGTCATTTCCACCTGTTTTCATCATCAGACCACTTCTGATTTTGTCAGTTTTTCCTGATCAAGAAAGTCATATGAGTCCTGGCCAGTTTAGCTTAGTGACTAGAGCACCAGCTTGCACACGAAAGGGTTTTGGGTTCAATTCGTGGTCAAGGGAATGTACCTGTGTTGCAGGTTTGATACCTGGCCCTGGTCAAGGCTTGTGTGGGAGGTAACCAATCAATGTGTCTCTCTCACATTGATGGTTCTTTCTCTCCTGCTCCCTTTCTTCCTTCCTCTCTCTCTAAAAAGTCAATGGAAAAAAATATTCTTGGGTGAGATTAGCAACAAAAAAAGTCATATGAAAGAAATGATACAACACATATTCTTTGTGTCTAGCTTCTTCCTTTCAATACAGTATTTTTGAGATTCAGCCACATTGTTTTATGTCATAATAGTCTTTCCTTTTTATTTTGAGTTATATATCATTGTTTGGATATACCACAATCTGTTTTCCCATCCATTTAATAATGGCCATTTGAATTGTTAACAGTATTGGGCCATTATTCTGAACTCCTAAAATAATTGCTGAGTCATATAATAAGTATATTTTTATGAGAAACTTCCAAACTATCTTCCAAAGTGGCTGTATCATTTTATAATCCTACTAGGGGCCCAGTGCACGAAATTCGTGCACGGGGGTGGGGGGTGGGGGGATGGTCCTTCAGCCCGACCTGCACCCTCTCCAATATGGAGTGCTTGGGGACTCTCACAATCCAGGACCTCTGGTTCTTAACCACTAACCTGCCTGCCTGCCTGATCCCCCTAACTGCCCTCCCCTACCGGCCTGTTACCCCTATTAACTTTCTTTTTTAATCTTATCTCCTTCACACACAATTGTATTTGACTTCCTTATTGGCTTCTTCCTCTCACACAATTTTTCTCCTTTATGTAACACTTTTCCTACTGACTCATCATTTATAAACTTTTCTTTCCTCCTTATTTCCTACTTCTGTGCCATCATCATTCTTCCTATTTTTCTATTACCCTCCTTCCCTTCCCACATTCCTTCTTTCCTTTATCTTTACCCCTGCCCACCCTCCCCTTTTCCTTTTTTCCCACCTTAGTTTTTTTTCACTTCCTCCCTCTGACCTGCTTTGCTCCCTCCCCCATTCCTTCCTTCTCCCCATTCTCCTCTCAAGCTCTACCAGCTCCCCCTTAATAACTTTTCTTCCCTCCCTCTTTTTCTTTCATCCTACCTTTGCCATACATTCTTCTCTACTTACTTCCACTGTTTTAATACCTATCTATCTACCTGCCTAATTATCCACTATCATTTATCTTTTTTTCTTTTCTGACTTCTACTTTTAAAGTCTGTCCCCAGGGATTAAAATCTGTCCCCAGGGATTTTACACAACTATACTGGGTTTTCATTATAGGCTCTACAGTTCACTCATACATCCTCTTTTATTAACTCTGGTATCCACTGACTCTTTTATAAAGTTCTCCCCTCCATCCTGTTCTACCTCTCCCCCACCTGGTTACTTCCCCCAAACTCTCCCTGGCTGCTGCTCCGCCTGCCCCCTGCCCATCTCTCCATCTCCTTGCTCCTCTGGGGGTTCACCCCAGCTCTGAAGGGAGATAGGGCCTCTCACAGGAGACCCCTGCCCCTGTGTAAGAGAAAATGGAGCCAGCAAGAGAGTGGACCCAGGAGGCGTGTGTGAGAGAGAGAAAGGGAGCAGCTCTCCTTCCCTCACTAAAGCTTCCCTCATTAAATCCTCCAGCTGCCCAGCCAGCCCACCACTGCTGTGGCTCCGAAGGGCTTGGGTGGGTCGTGGGAAACACATGCACAGAGGCTTAGCAGCCTCTGTGCATGTGTGTGCCCCTGGACCCACCCAGGCCCATTGCAGCCCCTGGGGCGGCCGGCTGGTTCCACCCCCGCATTGGCTGCGATGGGCCTGGGTGGGTTTGAAGGAGGCTTAGCAGCCTCTGTGCGTGTGCCCCGGACACACCCAGTCTGATCACAGTCCCTGGGCCTGCCGGCTGGTTCTGCTTCCCCTGCGATGGGCCTGAGTGGGTCGCTCCAAGGCTTAGCAGCCTCCGAGCGGTGTGCTCCGGGACCCACCGAGGCTGATCACAGTCCCTGGGCCGACTGGCCCCGCCCCCATAGCGATGGGCCTGAGTGGGTCCTGCGGAGGCTTAGCAGCCTCCCTGTGTGTGTGTGCCCGGGGACCTACCCAGGCCCATCACAGCCCCCATGACGGTGCTGGTCCCACCCCCGCATTGGCTGCGATGGGCCTGGGTGGGTTGCGCGGAGGCTTAGCAGCCTCCGTGTGTGTGTGCGTGCCCCGGGACCCACCCAGGCCGATCGCAGCCCCTCAGCCTACTGGTCCCGCTTCCCCCGCGATGGGCCTGAGTGGGTCGCTCAGAGGCTTAGCAGCCTGCATGCATGTGTGTCCTGGGACCCACCCAGGCCCATCGCAGCCCCAGGGCTGGCTGGCTGCTCCCTCCCTCAGCTGCACCTCTATTTGCGGCAGAGGCCTCCAGTCTGCCCGGCTAGGCCACAGTCTGTGGCTTCTTCCCAGGTCCCGGCTCCCGGCTCCCGCCTGCGCCATCTTGACTGGACTATTTTGCATACCTTTGCTCTGATTGGCTGGTAGGCATGGCTTACCCCGTCCCGAAGAAACGGTTAATTTTACTATTTCGCTTTTATTAGTTTAGACTAGGGGCCCAGTGCACAAAAATTTGTGCACTCGGAGGTCCCTCAGCCCAGTCTGTGCCCTCTCACAGTCTGGGACCCCTCTGGGGATGTCCACCAGCTGGCATGCCTGGCCAGCCTGAGTGAGGGGCTGATGGCTGTTTGCAGGCTGGCCAAGCCCCCCAGTGTGGACCCTCACCCCATTTGGGTGTGGCCACCCTGGGTGTGGGGCTGAGTGCCGATTTCAGTCTGCCCACAGCTCCCATTGACCCAACGTTCCAGCAAGGCTGGCTGGAAGCAGGTTTATGGGGTTTATTTATCTTCTATAATTGAAACACTTTTGCTTTAAGCCAAGGCCTAGGCAGGTAATGAAGCCTTCTGTTTGCTTCAGCTCCATGGCTTCTGTAATTGAAACAATGTTGCCTTAGTAGAGGTCCAGCCGGCCTAGGCAGACAGTTTCCTCCATCGCTGGTGCAATGGAAGCCTCCTGTTTGGTTCAGCTCTGTGGCTTCTATAATTGCAACTATGTTGCCTTGAGCAGACAAATGCCCAGTTGGCCTAGGCAGACAGTTTACTCCTGGTGCAATGGAAGTCTCCTGTTTGATCTAGTTCCATGGTGGTTGGCCTCCATCTTGGCTGGGTTAATTTGCATACAGCTGCTCTGATTGGTTGGTGGGTGTGGCTTGGCTGGTGGGCATGGCTTGGGCATCCCGGAGAAACGGTCAATTTCAATATTACTATTTTATTAGAGTAGATCAGCAGTATATGAAACTTTGCCTCCATATCCTCATCAGAAATTAATATTGTAGCCTTTAATTTTTAGCCATTCCAATGATTTTGATTTGTATTTCCTTGATGACACTAATAATGTAGAGCATGTTTTCATGTCATTATTGCCCACTTGTTGTTTGAATAATATGTTTAAATACTTGGCCAGTTTTAAAAATGAAGTTACTTATTTTTTTATTATCAACTTTTAAGAGTTCTTTGTATAGGCTGGATACCAGTTCTTTGTCAGACATGTATATTAAAAATATTTGTTTTCAACCTATGGATTACTCATTCAGTTTCTTAACCAAGTCTTTGAACAGCAAGTGTTACTTATTTTTATAAAGTCCAATTTATAACTTTTTCTGCTATGGCCATGCTTTTTCTATTTTAATAAATCTTTGCTTACCCAAGGTAATAAAATATGTTCTATGTTTTCTTCTAGAAGTTATACAGTTATAACTTTTAAATTTAGCATGTGATACATTTGAGTTTATTTTTATGTTTGATAGATTTGGGTTAGCATCCATTATCCTCCATGTGAATATAGTTTTTTTTCTAAGTAGTATTTGTTAAAGTAACTATCTTTCATCATTGTTTTATCTTAACAACTCATGAAAATAAGTTACCACCCATGTATATCTATCCCTGAATTTTTTTTCTGATTTTTAAAGTGTCCATTATTATGTCAATTTCACACTCTTTTAATTAATGTACTTTTATAGTAAGTCTTGAAACCACAGTGTAAATCATTAACTTTACTTGTCTTTTTCAAGATAGCTTTACTATTCTAGTACCTTTGTATTTCCACATAAATTAGAAAATCAGCATGAAGGTAGGGGAGGGTTGGGGGTAAGGGGGAGAGATCAACCAAAGGACTTATATGCAAACATATAGGTCTAACTAATGGACACAGACAACAGGGGGTGAGGGCATGAGTGGGGAGTATGGGGGGTAATGTGGGGATAAGGACACATATGTAATAACTTAATCAATAAAAAAGCATGTGAATGTAGGGACTTTGATTGGAATTGTGCTGCATCCATGCATCAATTTTCTGGCATTACTTTCTTACCAATATTGAGTCTGTGTATCTATACACATGTTGTTAAATTTAGGTCGTCTTCTTTTTTTTGTTGAATATAATTTTTTTTAAATTTCTTTATTGGTCAAGGTATTACAAATATGTCCTCATCTTCCAATATTCCCCCCTCCACTCATGCTCTCATCCCCCTGTGTCTGAGTCCATTGGTTGACCTCTCCCCCCAACCCTCACCTTCTCCCACCCTCCCTCCAGGGATCAACAGACCGATCCCTGCTTCTCTGCCTCTGGATCTTTCCTTGTTCATCAGTTTATGTTGTTCTCTATATTCCACACCTGAGATCATATGATATTTATCTTTCTCTGACTGGCTTATTTCACTTAGCATAATGCTCCTCAGTTCCATCCATGCTGCTGCAAATGGCAAGAATTCCTTCTTTTTTACCGCAGCATAGTATTCCATTGTGTAGATTGTACCACAGTTTTCTTATCCATTCATCTGCTGGCACTTAGGCTTTTTCCAAATCTTAGCTACAGTAAATTGTGCAGCTACGAACATAGGGGTGCATATATCCTTTTTGATTGGTGTTTCTACTTCTTGGGATATATTTCTAGAAGGGGGATCACTGGGTCAAATGGGAGTTCCATTTTTAGTTTTTTGAGGAAACTCCATACTGTTCTCCACAGTGGCTGCACCAATCTGCATTCCCACCAGCAGTGCAGAAAGGTTCCTTTTTTTCCACATTCTCTCCAGCAGTTGTCGTTTGTTGATTTGTTGATGATAGCCATTCTTACAGATGTGAGATGATACTGCACTGTTGTTTTTATTTGCATCTCTTGTATAATTAGTGACTTTGAGTATGTTTTCATGTCTTTCGGCCTTCTGTATTTCTTCTTTCGAAAAGTGTCTATTTAGGTCCATTGCCCATTTTTTGATTGGATTGTTTATCTTCCTTTTGTTAAGTTGTATGCGTTCCCTGTTAATGTTGGATATTAAACCCTTATCGGTGATGTCATTGGCAAATATATTCTCCCATGCAGTGGCTTTCTTGTTGTTTTGTTGATGGTTTCCTTTGCTGTGCAAAAGCTTTTTATTCTGATACTTGTTTATTTTCTCTTTAGCTTCCGTTGCCCTAGGAGCAGTATCAGCAAAGAAATTCCTTCAGCACATGTTTGCGATGTCACTGCCTGTGGATTCCTCTAGTATTTTTATGGTTTCCTGTCTTATGTTTAAGTCCTTTATCCATTTTGAGTTTATTTTTATGTATGGTGTGAGTTGGTGGTCTAGTTTCATCTTTTTGCATTTATCTGTCCCATTTTCCCAACACCATTTATTGAAGAGACTGTCTTGACTCCATTGTATGTTTTTGCCTCCTTTGTCGAATATTAATTGGGCATAGTAGTTTGGGTCAATTTCTGGGTTCTCTATTCTATTCCATTGGTCTATATGTCTGTTCTTGTGCCAGTACCAGGCTGTTTTGAGAACAGTGGCTTTGTAATACAGCTTGATATCTGGTATTGAGATCCCACCTACTTTATTCTTCTTTCTCAGGATTTCTGCAGCTATTCGAGGTCTTTTATTATTCCAGATGAATTTTTGGAAAGTTCGTTCTAGATCTGTGAAATATGCCATTGGTATTTTAATGGGGATTGCATTGAATCTATAGATTGCTTTGGGTAGTATGGACGTTTAATGATATTGATCCTACCAATCCATGAGCACGGTATGTTCTTCCATCTGTTTATGTTTTCCTCTATCTCTTTTTTTCAGTGTCCTGTAGTTTTTCACATATAAGTCTTTTGCCTCCTTAGTTAAGTTTATTCCTAGGTATTTTAATTTTTTTGGTGTGATGGTAAATGGGATTGTTTTTTTAGTCTCTCTTTCTGTAAGTTCACTATTAGTGTAAAGAAATGAGATAGATTTCTTGGCATTAATTTTGTATCCTGCTACATTGCCGAATTTATTTATTAAGTTTAATAATTTTTTGATGGAGTCTTTAGGGTTTTTAATGTACAATATCATGTCATCTGCGAATAAGGAGAGTTTTACTTCTTCTTTTCCAATTTGGATGCCTTTTATTTCTTCTTCTTGTCTGATTGCAATGGATAGTACTTTCAGTACTATATTGAACAAGAGTGGTGAAAGGGGGAATCCTTGTCTTGTTCCTGTTCTTAGGGGAAATGATTTTAGTTTATGACCATTGAGTATGATGTTGGCTGTGGGTTTGTCATACATGGCTTTTATTATGTTGAGGTATGAACCTTCTATTCCTACCTTGCTGAGAGTTTTTATCAAAAACAGGTGCTGGATTTCGTCAAATGCTTTTTTCTGCATCAATTGATATGACTATGTGGTTTTTTCTCTCAATTTGTTTATGTGATGTATCACATTTATTTATTTGTGGATAGTGTACCATACTTGCATCCCTGGGATAAATCCTACTTGGTCACGGTGTATGATCTTTCTGATATATTGCTGGATCCGATTTGCTAGAATTTTGTTGAGGATTTTGGCATCTACATTCACGAGGGATATTGGCCTATAATTCTCTTTCATTGTGTTGTCTTTATCTGGTTTTGGTATTAGGGTGATGCTGGCTTCACCAGAATGAGTTTGGAAATGTACCTTCCTCTTGAATTTTTTGGAATAGTCTGAGGAAGATAGGTTTTAGTTCTTCCTTGAATGTTTGGTAGAACTCCCCTGTGAAGCCATCTGACGCTGAGCTTTTGTTTCGTGGGAGCTTTTTGATGACTGCTTCAATTTCTTCCATAGTTATTGGCCTATTGAGATTTTTAGAATCTTCCTGATTGAGTTTTGGAAGATTGTATTTTTCTAGGAATATGTTCATTTCCTCCAGGTTGTCTAGTTTTTGGAGAAGAGTTGTTCATAGTATTTTTTAACAATTCTTTGAATTTCGGTGGGGTCTGTTGTTATTTCTCCTCTTTCATTTCTGATTTTGTTTGTGTCCTCTCTCTTTGCTTTTTGGTGAGCCTGGCTAAGCGGTTCATTAATCTTGTTTATCCTTTCAAAGAGCCAGCTTTTGATTTCATTGATCTTTTGCATTTTTTTTTGTTCTCTATGTCATTTATTTCTGCTCTGATCTTTATCTCCTTCCTTCTGCTCACTCTGGGCTTTTTTTTTTTTTGTTACTCTCTTTATAATTCTTTGAGTTGTAAAGTAAGATGATTTACTATCATTTTTTCTTGTTTTTTGAGGTAGGCCTATAGAGCTATAAACTTCCCTTTCAGGACTGCTTTCATTGTGTCCCATAGGTTTTGAATTGTTGTGCTTTTATTGTCATTAGTTTCCATAGTGTTTTAAATTTCTTCTTTGATCTCGTTGGTAGCCCAATCATTATTTAGTAGCATGCTATTCAGCTTCTAAGTGTTTGAGTTTTTGGATTGTTTTTATTGTAATTTATTTCTGATATTATGCCATTGTGATCTGAGAATATGCTTGGTATGATTTCAACCTTCTTGAATTTGGGGAGATTTTGTTTGTGACCCAATATGTGGTCGATTTTTTTAAATGTCCCAGGTGCACTTGAGAAGAATGTATATTCTGTGGCTTTGGGGTGAAATGTTTTGAAGATGTCAATTTAGTCCATCTGATATAGTGAGTCATTTAGGATAGCTGTTTCTTTGCTGATTTTTTGTCTAGAGGGTTTATCCAGTGATGTCACTGGTATGTTTAAGTCTCCTACTATGATTGTATTGTTGTCAGTCTCTCCCTTGATATCTTCCAGGAGTTTTTTTATGTATTTGGGTGCTCCTGCATTGGGTGCATATATGTTTATCAGGGTTATGTCCTCTTGTTGTATCGATCCCTTTAGTATTATGAAGTGGCCTTCCTTATCTCTTGTTATGGCCTTCACTTTGAGGTCTATTTTGTCAGATATAAGTGTTGCTACCCCAGCTTTTTTTTCCTTTCCATTTGCCTGAAAGATATTTTTCCATCCCTTCACATGTGAGTCCCTTATTCTGAGGTGTGTCTCTTGTAGACAGCATATATATGGGTTGTGTCTTTTTATCCATTCAGCCACTTGATGTCTTTTGACTGGAGCATTTAGTCCATTTATGTTCTAAGTTATTATTGAAAGGTACTTGTTTGAAGTCATTTTTATTTTTGTGCCTGTGTTCTTTCTTACCTTTTTATTTCTTCTTTTTACAACATTCCTTTTAGCATTTCTTGCATTGCTGGCTTGGTAGTGATAAACTCCTTTAGCCTTTGTTTGTCTGCGAAGATCCTGACTTCCTCTTCAATTTTGATTGATAGTCTTGCTGGATAGAGTATTCTTGGGTTCAGTCCTTTGCTTTGTAACGCTTTGTATACCTCCTTTCATTCCCTTCTAACTTGATGTGTTTCTGTTGAGAAATCATTTGATAATCTGATGGGGGATCCTTTGTATGTAACTCCCTGTCTCTCTCTTGCAGCCTTTAAGATTCTCTCTTTGTCCTGTACATTTGCCAGCGTTATTATGATATGTCTTGGTGTGGGTCTTTTGGGATTCATCTTGCTTGGGACCCTCTGTACTTGTGTAACTTTTTTCTTTTCCATATCTGGGAAGTTTTCTGTTATTATTTCTTCAAATAGATATTCTAATCCTAGTCACTCTTCTTGCCCTTCTTTCAGCCCTATTTTACATATGTTACTTCATTTCATATTGTCCCAAAGCTCCCTTAGGCTCTCCTCCTGCTTTTTAATTTTTTTCTCCAGTTGCTGTTCAGATTGAGCTTGTGTCTCTACCTTATCTTCTAACTCACTAATTCGGTCCTCTGCTTCTTCTTGTCTATTGTTGAAACCTTCCATGGTGTTTTTGATTATAGCTATATCACTTTTCATTTCTTCCTGATTCTTGCATAAGTTGTTGATTTTCTTATCTATCCGGTGAATGAATAGTACAACCATTTCTCTGAATTCTTTTTCTGTCATGTTGCATGCTTCAATTTCACTAATTTCCTTTCTTGGTGACTCCTCATTTTCAATCCCCTCTGGGGATTGTGTCATCTCCCCATTCTGACTGTCTCTAGAAGGTTCAAATGTTGAATTGTGTGGTCCTGGGCCGTGTACAGTGGGAGCTTCTCACCACCCTAGTGTCACTGAAGAGCTCGGACACTAAGATGTTTGGTTGTTGTCAATTGGTGGGAACCAGGCTTGCTCAGAGTCAGTGTTGCCAGCGCTCAATGTGGCCTTATGTGAGCACTTAGAATCAGGGACCCCGTCTACATTGAGCTGAAACAGAGATCCCCCTGGAGTGTGTTGAAAATCAGAGCCTTCTAGCATGTGCCAGGAATCAGAGTTCCCCAAGAATCCAGTATTGGCCTCTCTGCTGCTTTGTGCAGCCTCACATTGAGAATCAGGGTCCCTGTGTGTGCATGCATCAAGAATTGGAGTCACTGGCTCTTAGTGTGAATGTACTGGGAATCAGGGATCTCAGGCACAGGTGATAAGAAACAGAGTCAAGTCCCTGGTCCTTAGTGGTGCCTCCTGCCCTGAGAACAGGGGTCCCAGTGCTGCGGGGAACAAGGTCCCAGAGTTCGCGTGTTTCTAGACTCAAATTCCTGTAGCCCCATGCTGCAGGGATTAGGCTTCTCAGTGTTTGCGTGTTTCTTGGCACAAATTCCCAGAGCCCCGTGCTGTGGGGAACAGACTCCCAGAGTTCGTGAGTCCCCGGACTCAAATTCTTGCAGCCCCGTGCTGCGGGGATCTGGTTTCCCAGTGTTCCTGCATTCCTAGACACAAATTCCTGTAGCCCTGTGCTGCAGGGATCAGGCTTCTCAGGGTTCATGCATTTCTAGGCACAAATTCCCGCAGCCCCGTGCTGCATGTAGAGTTCCCGCTCTCCTAGTCTCAAAGCCCCATGCTGTGGGATCAGGCTTCCCAATGTTCGTAGCGTCCCCAGGCTCAAATTCCTGTAGCAGCGCTGAGGCCCGAGTGAGGGGTGAGTCTATCAGTTACTATGGTGCTGCCTGAGAGCCTGCGGGGAAGGGGATGAGCTCTGTTACTTGCAGAGATCTGCTGCTGGGATGTCTGGATTCTTGGTGTCAGTGGGTCCATAGCTGTGGTCGCAGGTCTCTGTCTCCAGTGGCTGCAGGGTCCTGGTTTGCATCTCAGACCAGACTGGGTGGAGCTGAGGCCAGGATCCTAGTCACAAGCAGCTCTTGGTCTTTTTTTAAAAAAACACCTGTTTTTATTGATTTTATTGGGATGAAATCTAATATAATAAAAGAGAAACATGCAAATTTGACCATTACCACCAGCCAATCAGAGCGGCTGTATTCAAATTAACCCAGCCAAGATGGAGGCCAACAGCCATGGAGCTAGAGCAAACCAAAGGATTCTGTTGCAACTGCCTGCCTAGGCTGGCAGAGCCTCTGCTCACGGCCATGCCCACCAGCCAATCAGAGCGGCTGTATGCAAATTAACCCAGCCAAGATGGAGGCTGGCAGGGCAGCTCTGCACTGGGAGCCTCCATGGCCGGCCGGCATAGCTGTGCCAGGTGTGTCAGCTCAGTGGGGGGGGGGTCCGGCCTGGGGCCTCCTCGGGGCATCCAGGAGCAGCTGTCCTGGGTCTGCTGCCTGGATCCACCCCCGGGGGCCTCTACCAGGTGTGTGGGAGAGTGGGTCCTCCACGGGGCTTGCAGGAACAGCCATCCTGGGTCCACTGCCTGGCTCCGCCCCCCAGGAGCCTCCTCGGGGCATCCAGGAGCAGCTGTCCTGGGTCTGCTGCCTGGCTCCGCCCCCTGGGGGCCTCCCCGTGGCATGCGGGAGCGCGGGGGGCCTCTGCAGGGTGTGTAGGAGCAGTCATCCCGGGTCCGCAGCCTGGCTCTGCCCTGGGGGCCTCCTCAGGGGCATGAGGCAGCACCAGTCCAGGGTCCCCTACCTTCATCCACCCCCCAGGGGCCTCCACAGGGTGTGCGGGAGCGTCTGCTGCACAGTGCGGGGAATCCGAAGCCAGTTCGCTGCCCGGCTCCACCCCAGGTGTGTTTGCTCAGCAGCAGGGCCCCACCGAGGGATCCTGCACCAGCGTCCGCCCCTGGCTTGCCACCCAGCTCTGTGTCGCCTCAGCGGTGGGGGCCCACCAGGCGTGTGCGATCGTGGGCCCTCTGGTGGGAAACGTCCAGGCCTGCACTCACCAGCCCTCCATCCCCCAGTGCACGAACCCTGAAGGGGCTGTGGACAGCCTGAAAATGGCCCTCAACCCCTCACTCAGGCTGGCCAGGCATGCCAAATAGGTGGACATCCCCCCCCCTGAGGTGTCCCAGACTGCAAGAGGGCACAGGCCCGGCTGAGAGACCCCCACCCTCCGAGTGCACAAATTTTTGTGCACCGGGCCCCTAGTTGGTTAATAAAATTGTATAGGTTTCAACTGTATAATTCTGTAATACATCATCTATATATTGTAGTGTGTGTTCACCACTCATAGTCTAGTCTTCTTTTATCCCCCTTTACCCTTTTCTACGACTCCCTATTCTCTTTTCCTTCTGATAATCACCATACTGTTGTCTGTCTTTTGTTTTAGTTGTTTTGCTTATTCCCTTCACCTTTTTAACCTAACTACCCCCCCCAGCCCATCTACTCTCTGAAAGCTGTCAGTTTGTTCTCTGTGTTTATGAGTATGTTTATATTTTGTTTGTTAGTTTCTTGTTCATTAAATTCCACATATAAGTAAAATCATAAGGTATTTTATCTTTCTCTGACTGGCTTATTTCCCTTAGCATAATTATCTCCAGGTCCATCCATGCTGTTGAAAAGATGAGTTAGTTATTTTTTTACTGCTGTGTAGTATTCCATTGTGCAAATGTACCACAGCTTTTTTTTATCCATTCATCTATGAATGGGCACTTGGGCTACTTCCAAATCTTGGCTATTGTAAATAGCATGGCAATGAACATAAAGATGTATATATTCTTTTGAATTAGTGTTTAAGGTTCTTTGGCTATATTCCTAGAAGTGGGATCATGAGGTCAAAAGGCAGTTCCATTTTTAATTTTTTGAGGTAACTCCATACTGTTTTCGACAGTGATTGTACCAGTCTGCATCCCCACGAGTAGTGCATGAGGTTTCCCTTTTCTCCACATCCTCGCCAGCACTATTGTTTGTTAGTTTATTGATGGTAGCCATTCTGTCAGGTGTGAGTTGATAGTTCACTGTGATTTTAATGTGCCTTCCTCTGATGATTAGTGATGCTGAGCAATTTTTTCACATGTCTACTGGCTATCTGTATGTCCTCCTTGGAGAAATGTCTATTTAGGTCTTCTGTCCATTTTTTAAGTAGAGTGTTGGTTCTTCCGGTGTTGAGTTGTATAAGTTCTTTACTTTGTTTAGTTTTTGTGTATTTTACTGGTTTTGATAGTATTAATATTTTATTTAATGATTGCTAGTGTAAAGAACACTATTGACTTTGTAAGTACACCTTGGATCTAGTGTTGATT
>PVJC01032806.1:0-19840 GCA_004026665.1 Murina feae
TAATAATAATAATAATAATAATAATAATAATAATAAACTCTTTCTCCTTCTCTCTCCATCCCTCCACTCCTGTGACCTTGCTGTGCAGCCTCAAGTGTGCTATGTCATTTCTAGGGCTGATAAGCAACACACCTTTATTTTCTCGAGGTTTCCTGATCGTTATCGCAGAGGGCATCTTGTCATCATAAGAAGAGCCATGAGGGGCCGGTCCAGCCATAGCATTGGTCATCAGTAGGCTGAGTGAGGCTAGCACCAGGCAGTGCCAGAAGGAGATGAGGGGCTCCGTGAAGCTGTTTCCCCAGGCTGTCACCTGCCCCAGGTGAGCCATAGGAATGGCTGAGGGGAGCCACTACATGCACTATGGACACGTCTTTCCGGAGGAAATCTTACCAGCTGGCAGGGGCCCATTTTCCTTTGCAAATTAAGGGCCAACAAGGAGTTTTCAGCCAAGAAAGTGAAGACTTAATAAGGATATGGCACCCTGCCTGCAGTCACAGGTGGCTCGTGCCCAAAGACCTGGCTCCCCAGCGGCTTCCAGGGGAGGGATTCTATAGGGGGAACAATCATTCATCATGGTGACCAGCAGAGTTAGGGTCATGGTCTCTACGGATTGGTTGGTGCTAGGGGAGGAATGATGGATCAGTGCATCTGGTCCTGGTGTCAGTCCTGGAATTGGTTCTGTTCAATTTCAAGAGAATTTGCTCTGTGGGATCCTTCTGCTTTCCTGGTTTCGGAGCTAAACCTCAGCGGAGGCCAAGCTGCTATGTTTAGCTTGATTGAAATCTGTGTCTCAATCGTCAGTAGACTCAAGGCCTTGTTTCTAAGACTCCTGGATGCTGACGAGAAGGTCATTGTCCCGAGGGAGGCGTGTGAGTGAGTCAGGGTGCAAGGCGAGTCCCGTTTGAGTCAAAGGGGGAAAACATCAAGATAAAAAGGCCAGGTGAGCCCTGGCTGTGGGTCGCGACCCCTTTGGGGGTCGAACGACCCTTTCACGGGGGTCGCCTAAGACCCTCCTGCATATCAGATATTTACAGTACGATTCATAACAGTAGCAACGTTACAGCTATGAAGTAGCAATGAAAATAACTTTATGGTTGGGTCACACCATGAGGAACTGTATGGAAAGGGCCAGAAGGTTGAGAACCGCTGGGTCAGAGCATCGTCCTGATACACCAAGGTTGCAATTTCATCTCTGGTCATGGCGCATACAAGACGCAACCAACAAATGCGTAACTAAGTGGAACTACAAATTGACGTGTTTCTCTCTTTCTCTCTCTCTCTCTTTCTCTCTCTCTCTGTTTCTCTTTCTCAAATAAAAAATAATGAAAAATCACTTTAGATGAAGGCCAGATGAAAGAAAATGCGTAGTGTCTGCATGGTTACAGGAACCACTTCCCAACATACACTGGGCTTCTCAGCTTAGGGATGTTCAGGGACCGATGACATACGACCATTGACTAATGAGGCAGTGTCAAGTGTTCCAAGTCGTAGGGGGTCCAGGACGGGTGGGCCATGTCCAGCTCTGGGGTCTGCTTGAGGGAATAAGTGTGAGTCTCTGGAGCCTGAGGGATGTTCCAAGTCTGCAGTCACCTCCCAAGGGCATGGGCCTCAGGAGGGTCAAATTGCATTAAACACTCAGATTCACCCTGACCAGTTTGGCTCAGTGGATAGAGCGTCGGCCTGCGGACTGAAGGGTCCCAGGTTCAATTCCGGTCAAGGGCATGTACCTTGGTTGCGGGCACATCCCCAGTTGGAGGTGTGCAGGAGGCAGCTGATGGATATTTCTCTCTCATTGATGTTTTTAACTCTCTATTCCTCTCCCTTCCTCTCTGTAAAAAATCAATCAATCAACCAAACTCAGATTCATGCCATGGGCTGTGGATGAAACCAGCTCCGCCATCTTGGTCCTGGGTAAGTGAACCCACCATCATAGGCCAGTGCAGTCTGGATACGAGGGGTAACAGGGGACATTTTTCTGCAATGACTCAGCATAAAGCTCTGTCTGATAGATAGAAATGCTCCATGTTGGTTTGTCCGATAGAGCCACTCAGCTGCTGTCTGTGGCAGAGGTGGCTCATCTCCTCCCAGCACCCACCCCCTCCCTTTTTTTCATTAGCAATAAGGAAGCTAGACATAGGGGAGCCCAGCTAAAAGGATGCACTCTCCAGCTTCCCCTGCAGGTAAGTGTGGCCGCAGGACAACATTTTGGCCAATGAGATAGACACAGAACTGTTGTGAGCCAATCTCAGGAAGGGGCCCTTCAGGGGAGTCATACCCACCTCTTCCTCCTTCCTCCGGTCTGGCACGTGAAAGTTCTGTGGAGCTCAAGCAACCATGTTGGATCAGGAGGTGGGAGCCACAGGGATGCAGAGCAACAACACTGAAGGAGCCTGGGTTCCTTGTTATCACGAAATTCCCAAACTCCCCTAGGGCTGCTCCTCAGTAGAGCCCTTATATGATAGAGAAATCAATCAATGACTGCCTTAAGACTGTCTTGTTTGTGTGTGTGTGTGTGTGTGTGTGTGTGTGTGTGTGTGTGTTTTCAGCTGAATGCAACAAGACACGTTAAAAAAAAAAAAAAAGTCCAGCATCTTGTCCTTGTTCCATTGTTTGGTATCTTCAAGGTTTCATAAAAGTGAGTCGGTGGTTTTTGTTTTGTTTTGTTTTTGTAACCGGGACAGAATCGTGTGAATACTTGATAAATAACTAAGTCAATAAAGGCAACACACAGTCGTAAAGATAATGACCGGCTCCCTGGAGGCCTTCCTGCCCAGCCCCTCCCACCCATGGTGCAGAGTCCAACCCTGGAGGCGGGAGGGCGATGGACACACGGCAGCTCTACATCCGAGACAGGTTGGGTGCCGGTGCAGTGGAGGCGGATCCCAGTCTCTGGAGAGATCCCTCCACCGGGAGGACCTACAGGCACTCATGCACCTTTCCAGAACCAGATGCAGCCCCTGGAGGGAGCTGGTCCTTGTGGGTAAGAGAAAGCGGACCTAGCAGGACTAGATGGGGGAGGTGGGGGGACGGGCCCTCGCCAGGACTTTCATGAGCTCACATACCTGGACATACACCTCCCCACCCCACCCCACCCCACACTCACAGAACTTGCCCCTGGGTGTCCCATCTTCCTGACCCCCTCCTCCACCTCTCCAACTGGGCCCCTTCCCAACCCCTCAAGTATCTCTGCCTCCTCCATAGAACCAAGGCTTCGGGCTCACAGGCAGTAGATGATAACAGATCCCCAGCTCCGTCCGCATCCACTCCCCTGGATTTAGACACGAAATGAAAGTCTTGGGGGGCTTCCATCCACCCAGATAATCCTGCCAAGGACTCCTTCTGGCTTCTGCCCCGTGCTCAGCGGGACTGGGGCTGCCGGGGTGACCGAGACCACCCTCCCAGGGTTCACTTCCTGGGCCAAGTGTCCATCGGCCCCCCTATCCCCTTAACCCAGAGTGGTGGGGATGGGAGGAGGGGGGCCCAGGAGGCTGGGGCAGCAGCCAGGGGCCATTAGACCCAGGCTGGGGAGGAGGCGACACCAGTGCTCAGAGCCGAGGGATGAGTAGAAGTGAGTCAGCAAAGAGGAAGTGGGGACCCGTGGGCCAGAAATGGGGAACAGCTCGTGTGGAAACCTGGTTCAGGAGAGAGGGCAGTGTCAAGAGGGCTGTGTGTATGACTAGGACACACGGTGTGGAGGGATGCTGTGGCTTCTGATGAATGAACGAACGAATGAATGGATGGATGGATGAGAGAGGGCATGGGGTGGGGGGGTGGGATAGATGGGATGGGAAAGGAGTCTCCATGAGTTCGGAAGACCAGCTCTCTCTCGGGGTGTCCCAAAGGCCACTCTGAGTTTGAACTTCATCCCAAGAGAGCACTGGGGAGCCATGGTGAGTATCTGAGCAGAGGCAGAGAGCAGGGCCACCACTGGGCCTTTATGAGGATCTGCACAACCGCCCTGTGAGGACGGATTGGAGGACGCTTGGAAGTCAAGGAGGAAAGAATGGACCAGGGTGGAGGCTGAGCGGGTGGAGAGGAGAGGACAGGGCGTCTGTGGGTCATTACCTGGACGATATAAATTATTCTCCGCCCCCCTTCCCCCTCTCTCCTCCTCAGCAAGTCTGCTGGCATGTGGGACCTGCCAGGCCTCCGGACGCATCTCGGTCATCTCATCCCCATGGCTTGAGGGGTTTGACGCTCGCCTGGAACTGCAGAACGTCCCTGAGGGTGTGCAGGAGTACAGCTGGCACCGGGGCGCCAACGACAGTGCCGACTCGATGATTGTCAGCTACCGACCTCTCTCCCGCGCCTGGCAGCCTGGGCCCAGGTACAGCGGCCGGGAGAACGTGACCGAGATAGGCCACCTGGTGATCAAGGACTCCCGGGTCAACGACACGGGGAGCTACACGGTGCAGGTGGACCTCGGCAACGAGATCCGGCGAGCGACCGGCTGGCTGGAGGTTCAGGGTGAGTTGACAGGTGGCTCCGCTCCCGGAACTTGAGAGCTGGACCTGGTGGCTTTGGGAGTAGGGTGCCTTAGAGATCTTACCACCCGCGTCTCACACCCACCTCCCAATGGCCCCCGGGGGCCTTGGCAGATGGTAGCTGAGCTTCCCCTCCCCTCCCAAGATGGGTCACTCGTTACCTTCGCGGGGCTAGAGTTTCCTTGCCAGTTAGTTATCTGTGAGTCGAGCAGCCCCACAAACAGCCACCGGCTTAGCAGCTAAAAAAAGAATCACCCCATTTTTAAAAATATATATATATTTTTTTATTGATTTCAGAGAGGAAGGGAGAGGGAGAGGTGGAAACAACCATGATGAGAGAGAATCACTGATCAGCTGCCTCCTACACGCCCCACACTGAGGATCGAGCCCACCACCTGGGCATGTGCCCTTGACCGGAATCGAACCCAGGATCCTTCAGTCCACAGGCCGATGCTCTATCCACTGAGCCAAAGCAGCTAGAGCAACAACTCCATTTTTAAAAAAAATATATTTTACCGATTGTTTACAGAGAGGAAGGGAGAGGGATAGAGAGTTAGAAACATCCATGAGAGAGAAACATTGATCAGCTACCGCCTGCACACCCCCCACTGGGGATGTGCCCGCAACCAAGGTATATGCCCTTGACCGGAATCGAACCTGGGACCCTTGAGTCCGCAGGCTGACGCTCTATCCACTGAGCCAAACTGGTCAGGGCTGGGTTTTTTTTTTTTTTTTTTTTTTTTTTTTTTTTTATTGCACAGCTTCTGTGTCAAGATTTCAGGTATGGCTCTAGCTGGTTTGGCTCAGTGGATAGAGTGTCGGCCTGCAGACTCAAGGGCCCCAGGTTCGATTTTGGCCAAGAGCACATGCCTGGGTTGTGGGCTCGATCCCCCCCAGTAGGGTACATGGAGGAGGCAGCTGATCAATGATTCTCTCTCATCATTGATGTTTCTATCTCTCTATCTCTCTCCCTTCCTCTCTGAAATCAATATGTATATATGAAGATGATTTCAGGCGTGGCTTCGCTGAGTCCTAGCCTCATAAATGTCAGCTCATAAATGCTGGCCCCGTGGCTGTGTACTCGAGTGTGGCTCAGTACACAGGTGTTTCACATCCTGGCTGTTTGCTCCCCCAAGGTCAGCCTCTCTCTCTCTCTCTCTCTCTCTCTCTCTCTCTCTCTCTCTCTCTCTCTCTCTCCATCACCTTCACTATATTCTATAGGTTAATCACAGGTCCCACCTGTATACATTGCGTGGCTTTGGGACTTTGCCTTCCCTCTGTGATCCTCAGCCTTCTCATCTGTAGAATGAGGGGAGCACCCACACCTGTGGTCTGTCGTAAAGTCGGAGGGAGCGCTGGTAAAAGAAATGGGACGCAGAGCAGCTATGCCGGAGAGTCCACACACCACCTCCCCCTGTGGATTCTACTCACGGCTCCCCAGGTGGGGACGTCCCGATGGAGGGGTTCAAAAACAACCCTACAGCCACATGCTGATGCCAAGAACTGGCCATGATGGCAGGGGGATGCCACAGCCATGGCTCAGGGCAGAGGATGGATGATGGGCCCAAGCAAGCGCCCCCATCTCGGCTGCCTTGTGCCCACTCCCTACTTTTCTGTCCCTCTTAGTTTCAGGGGTGCTCTCCTGCCAAGATCCTGGACTCTTCCCCCTGATCAATGTTACAACTCTTGCTTTCCCCCCAACATACCCCACACCCCCTAGGGGACAAAGCAGGGGGTGGGGAGACAGACCCCAACTCTAACCTTCCCCTCTTCACACAGCGTGGGAAGACGATCCCGGCATCTCAGTCAACGCCACGTCTGTGGTGGAGTACAGGGACTCCGTGGCCGCCTTCTGCCACACCAATGTCACCGACGCCTCCAGAATCCAGTGGTCCGTGAACGCCGCGAATGTGTCCAGCAATGAGCGGATGACGATCTCGCCCGACCGCAAGACCCTCATCCTCCACCAGCTCAGCCGCTATGACTTCACAATTCGGTGTGGTGTGGAGAACATCGTAGGGCTGCTTCAGCCAAGTGACATCATCTTTCTGAAGGTGCTCTGTAAGTGGTCTGGGGAGGGGGGGTCATGGGTGTGACGCCAGGGCTGGGCTCCGGGCCGTCCAGGGCCGTGGGGGTAAGAGGGGCCTAACCGGAGAAAGGTCATCGCATCCTGCAGCCAGCCTGCAGCCCACCTGGATCTGGGCTCAAACCCCAGCTCTGGATCTTCATGGAGAAGACAATTTCCGACCTTCATCCCCCCGTTTACTAGTTGGAGGTTTCAACCAGGCCCCAGGCCCCGGGTGCCAGGGGCTGCAGCTGCTCAGGGAAATGCTCCCCCTCCCCCGGGGGGGGGGCGGCCATAGGGGGACTTGCTTAATCGTTTTGTAGGTCTACAGAAGACTGTTAAATCCCCAGTCCTCTCCTCTGAGCCTCATCTTCCTCATCCATAAAATGGACCCATCCCATGGACTGCCTTGGGAATGAAGTGACTGTGCAAAGTATTTACAGTGGCGCCTGGCATGCAGCAGGCATAATGTGTTTGTTTCTACTCTACGCCTATTTTATTTATTTGTTTATTTATGTATTTGTTGTTGTTTTAAGATGTATTTTTATTGATTTCCGAGAGGAAATGAGAGGCAGAGAGAGATAGAAACATCAATGATGAGAGAGGATCATTGATTGGCTGCCTCCTTCACGCCCCCTACTGGGGACTGAGCCTGCAACCCAGGCCTGTGCCCTTGAGCGGAACTGAATTGTGACCTCCTGGTTCATAGGTCGACACTCAACCACCGAGCCACGCCAGCTGGGCTACACCTACTTTATGACGACATAAAAGGCTGCCACGAGACTGGCCCATATAGTACATGCTTCATCACAGAAGACTATTATTGTTGTTGTTGTTGTTGTTGGCTCAGCTGCCTTGCCTGGGGGTAGGTCTAGAGTAAGGTGACCAGACGTCCCGCTTTTGGCGGGACAGTCCCGATTTTTAAGTTTGTCCCGAGTCCCACGGCATTTTAAGAAAAGCCCCGATTACTCTTTGTAATATTTTAAGTGATAATAAAAAATTAAAAAAAAGAAGAAAAAGAAAGAACCCTCCCGGTCAATGGTGTACCGCTTTAAACCTGGTCACCTTAGTCTAGAGGCCTGCTCAGGGTGTGGAGTGGGGTGCCTCCCGCTGGGGGAGGACTTTGTGTGGACTGAGGGGAGGAGAAAGGGCCCCGGGGGGTCAGACACTTAGCCCTCGTCTCCACAGATGGACCAGACAGTGTGCTGCTGAGGACTAAGCCCTCCGGGTTCAGCAGCGTCCTGCACGCCGAGGTGGGCTCCCAGGTGCAGCTGGACTGCACCTCCACCTCCTCCCCGGGGCCCACGTACCGCTGGATCCACAACGGCTCCTTCCTGAGCTCAGCGGCGAGCCTCAGCTTCCCGAGGCTGACCTGGGAGCAGATGGGCAGGTACAGGTGCATCGTGGAGAACCCAGCGGCCCAGCTGAGATTGTACAGGGACATCCGGATCCAGAGGCCCTGTAAGTGCAGTCGCTCCCCCTCCGGGGCTCACACACTCCACGTCTCCCCACCCCCAGGCCTTGGCTTAGCCAGTACCGGTCCTCAAGAGTGCCAACGCTACGTCCTCCTGTCCTCGGAGGTCGGAGCCCAAAGCTGCTTCCTCCAGGAAGCCCTCAGAGCCCTCAGATCCGAGTTTTTGTTTTTCTTTTTTCTTTGTTTTATTTTATAACTAGAGGCCCTGTGCACAAATTCGTGCACCAGTGGGGTCCCTCAGCCTGGCCTGCAGGATTGGGCAGGATTGGCTCTCTGACATCCCCCAAGGGGTCCCGGCTTGCAAGAGGGCACAGGCCAGGCCGGGGGGCAATTGGGGCTAGGGAGGAATGCAGGAGGTTGGCCAGCTGGGAAGGGACTGTGGGAGGGCTCCAAGGTGTGTCTGGACCATCTCACTCAGTCCCAATCAGCCAGACCCCAGCAGCAAGCTAACCTACCAGTTGGAGCGTCTGCCCCCTGGTGGTCAGTGCATGTCATAGCGAGTGGTTGAGCACCCTTAGCATATCATTAGCATATTACACTTTGATTGGTTGAATGGATGACCTGACACTTAGCATATTAGGCTTTTATTATATAGGAGGATATATTTGTATTGATTTCAGAGAGGAAGAGAGAGGGGGAGAGAGAGATAGAAACATCAATGATGAGAGAGAATCATTGATCAGCTGCCTCCTGCACGCTCCCTACTGGAGATTGAGCCCACAACCCAGGCATGTGCCCTTGACCAGAATCGAACCCAGGACCCTTCAGTCTGCAGGCTGCCGCTCTATCCACTGAGCCAAACCGGCTGGGGCAGACCCAAGCTGATGTGGATTCCAGGGAGATAAGGGTCAGTGGACATTGGCTGAGCACTCACTCTGTGCCAGCCACCCTTCCAACCTGGGTGAGCCTCACAGACACCCTCCCTAGTATGTTACTATTGCACGCATCTCCTCCATCGTACAGGCGAGAAAACCGAGGCTCGGGGGAGCTGGGGAGCTGGGGTGCTTTACGCAAGGCTCCAGTTCTAGTCAGCCGAGGAGGCAGGATTCAAACCCTGGCAGTCTGGCCACACAGCCCTTGCCCTCAACCATCCCCCTCCCCACCCCAGCCTCTCCTCCCCTGGGCTGCCTCCACATTGAGGAAGTGGGAAGACGGAGGGGAAGTTTGATAGCAGACACAACATGGGTCCGTGGCTGCCTGTCGCCACTAAGCCAATACACAGAGGTGAGGTGGAATCCTTGAGGATTGTTTATTATTCAGATTAGAGACCCAGTGCATGAATTTGGGCACCGGTGGGGTCCCTGGGCCTGGCCTGTGGGGATCGGGCTGAAACCGGCTCCCTGAGGCATCCCCCAAGGGGCCCCAGGCTTCGAGAGGGTGCAGGCATATGGCTGCTGCTCCGTGAATATTTGTGCTATCTGTGCAATGAGTGTGTGACCCTGTGTCCCCAGCACGCCCTCACCCTCTCACCCTCTGTTCCCTTCTGTGGGTCTGTTCTTCTCCAGAGGACTCATTGCTCCTGCAATGCTATGAGGCATCTCTTTACTGAATTTCCCAGCGACAATGTCAGCCCTGTGAGGGCAGGACATTTGTTCTGATGGCTGTTGAGCCCCTACCGCCCGGAACAGGGTTTTGCACACAGCAGGTCCTAACACATCTTTGGAGAACAGGCGTGTGCGTGAGTGAAGGGGTGACTGAATGGCAGCCCCAACCCCCACGAATCCTCTCCTTTCCAGGGACCATCCCTGCTGTCAGGACAGGTTTCTACTACTCGGGGCCCTTGGCGGTATTCTTCATCGTGATGACGGTCCTGGGCGGAGTCTACCTCTGCGGAGTCCTGATCTACACTCTCATCACTCGTTTCTCCACCAGGTACCTGTCGCTCGGGGGGGGGGGGGGGGGGGGGGGGGGGGGGGGGGGGTCAAGGGTGGGGCACTGTTTGGGGTCTGGGACTCAGAAGCCAGCGCCTCCTGGAGCAGGGGTGGAAGAGCAAAGGGGGGAGGGACGAGCCAGGAACTGGGTAGTCAGGGACCCTACAGGGCAGATGCACAGGTGCACAAAAATTTGTGCACTCAGGCAGGGGGTGGGGGCGGTCCCCTCAGCCAGGCCTGTGCCCTCTTGCAGTCTGGGACCTCCCGGGGGATGTCCACCTGCAGGTGTGCCTGGCCAGCCTGGGTGAGGAGCAGATGGCTGTTTGCAGGTTGGCCACAGTCACAAAAATTTGTGCACTCAGGCAGGGGGCGGGGGCGGTCCCCTCAGCCAGGCCTGTGCCCTCTTGCAGTCTGGGACCTCCCGGGGGATGTCCACCTGCTGGTGTGCCTGGCCAGCCTGGGTGAGGAGCAGATGGCTGTTTGCAGGTTGGCCACAGTCTGTTTGGAGTGGGGGGTTCCTGCTAGGGTGCCTGTCCAGCCTGGGTGAGGGGCTGATGGCTGTTTGCAGGCTGGCCACAGCCCCCAGCACCCAAGTTCTTCAGTGAGGCTGGCTGGAAGCAGGTATCTGGGGTTTATTTATCTTCTATAATTGAAACTTTGTTGCCTTGAGCTGAGGCCACAGCCAGCTTAGGCAGGCGGGAAATTTAGTTTCCTCCATCAGCAGGGCAAGCAATCCTCCTGCTTGTTCCAGCTCCATGGCTGCCGCCTGCCATCTTGGCTGGGTTAATTTGCATATAGTCACTCTGATTGGCTTGTGGGCATGGCTTAAATGTAGCAGAGTGACACCTAATTTGCATATTACTCTTTTATTAGATTAGACTAGAGGCCCAGTGCATGAAATTGTGCATGAGTAGGGTCCCTAGGCCTAGCCTACAATCAGGGCTATCTTTTGCCCACTCACCAGTTCCCAGTCCCACCCCACCACCATGCACCCCAGTTCTCCATGGTTCCCTGTTTGCCATCCAGCAATCAGAGCCTGAAGGCTGGGGGAGGGACCGAGAGGTGATCAATATACCTCATAGCAACTGGTTGATCGGTCGTTCTGGTTGTTACACCATTATGGTTGCTGGCCTTTCATTATATAGGATTTTTATTGATTTCAGTGAGGAAGGGAGAGGGGGAGAGAGAGAGAAACATCAATGATGAGAGAGAAGCATCCTTTGACTGCCTCCAGCACACCCGCTACTGGGGATGGAGCCTGCAACCCAGGCATGTGCTCTTAACCATAATCAAAGCTGGGACCCTTCAGTCCACAGGCCAACACTCTATGCACTGAGCCAAACCAGCTAGGTCTTAAGGACCAGAAGCCAGCCAGAGGGAGAGGGGAAGGGTTTAGAGTCAGCCATGGCTCTGATATAACAGTGGGGCTTTATTCAGTGACTTCTCTTCCTCTTTTTCTTGCTGTGTGACTTTAGGCAAGTGACAATCCCGCTCTGAACAACTGTTTCTTCACCTACAACATGGGGTTAAAATATCTGTGTAACTGTTGGGAGGATTCAAGATAATTTCTTTGTTGTTGTTGTTGTTAATCCTCACCCAAGGATATCTTTTCCATTGATATTCAGAGAGTGGAAGGGATGGGGAGAGACAGAGAGAGAGAAACATCAATGTGAGAGAGACATATCGATTGGTTGCCTCCTGCACATGCCCTGACCAGGGCCAGGGATCAGGCCTGCAAGAAAGTGCCCTTGACCTGTAATGGAACCTAGGGCCCTTCAGTCCGCAGGCCGACGCTCTATCTACTAAGCCAAACCAGCCAGGGTTATATAATTTCTATAAATCATCTATCGTACGCCCGGAATTAAATAGGTGTGAAATAAATCATCATCACTATCTTCATCATCATCATCAGTAATTAGGCCAGGTGGTGCAAACTCCTTCCCCAGGTATGCTCAGCCTCTTTTCCCTCCATTCATTCCCTGCCCCATGCCATCTTCCTCCAGTGACCTTAAGACCTCACAAACATAAAAGGTATGGGGCCCTAACTGGTTTGGCTCAGTGGATAGAGCGTCGGCCTGCGGACTGAAGGGTCCCAGGTTCGATTCTGGTCAAGGGCATGTGCCTTGGTTGTGGGCACATCCCCAGTGGGGGGTGTGCAGGAGGCAGCTGATGGATGCTTCTCTCTCATCAATGTTTCTAATTCTCTATTCCTCTGCCTTCCTCTCTGTAAAAAAAAAATCAATAAAATGTATTTTAAAAAAAGGTGTATGCTTAGGTGCAGAGGTTGAACATCAAATGCACCGTTATCATTTGATACGCAAAGGGGTAACAGTAGAAGACATCAGTAATGCCGTCAACAGCAAAAGTAAAATAAAGAATTAAGAATTGGGGTAGCCTTGACCAGTTTAGCTCAGTGGATAAAGCGTCGGCCTGCAGACTGAAGGGTCCCAGGTTCGATTCCGGTCAAGGGCATGTGCCTTGGTTGCAGGCACATCCTGTGGGAGGTGTGCAGGGGGCAGCTGATCGATGTTTCTCTCTCATCGATGTTTCTAAGTCTCTGTCCCTCTCCCTTCCTCTCGGTGAAAAATCAATAAAATATATGTTTAGAAAATAAATAAATAAAAATAAAAAGTATGGGGAATGTTGAGGACTCTCGTTGTAGACCAAGCATGTCAAACTCATGGCCCACAATGAATATTTTTGTGGTAAGAAAAGTTTTAATAAAAATTCCATAACTTAAAAAAAAAATTCCATAACTTAATTTTTACAAGATCCCGTTATACATAATTATTAATAACAAACTATAACGTTCGCTAATGGCTGATGATTATAATCGTATTGCGTTCATTTCCCTTACACACAGGCGCACCATTTCTCTCCACTAACACCAGCAGCGAATTATTTTAACAGCCTTCTGCCACATCATTAGCCTTGCACTAACTTGCTTGGTGTGCGCAACAGGAAATATTTCGCTTTTGGAGAACAAGAGACATAGGTTTATTTGCGTCTCGCTCATTAATCTGTGCAGTTAATTCAGTGTCTGGTAAGCCGATGTCCAAGAAAAAATATTAATTTTTATTAAAATGTCCTGTTATTTTATGTGAGCAACGACTCATTTAGTCCAGCCCTTCGCATTCAGCACGTCCCTATCGAAATAAACCTACGTGTCTATGAAAATTGAAGCTTTTGGGTTTGTGTGACCCCACAGACACTTCCACCTTGTTTATTTGGCCCGTGTTAGCCTTCGAGTTTGACACGCTTGCTCGCTGTAGAGGGTTAGCCCCCAGATTCATCACCTCCTGCTCCTAGGGGCTGTCGCCTGGAAGGGCCTGGAACACAAAGCTGCCTCTTCATCCACCCAGGACTCTCTTGCTTTCTCTCCGTTTCTCTCGTGACTTCTCTGCTTTCTCCCCACAGGACAAGCCGGGCTATATAAGTGTCCACCTCAGACCTGGAGGACAAGACCAGCTGAGCAAGGAGGTGAGGGGCGTGGGGGGTGATGGAGAAGGGCCGAGTGTCCTCACAGGGGCGGGCTCGGCTATGGGGGCTGGTACTCACAGGGGACCCCTGATGAGAGGGAACAGCCACAGTCACCCTGCAGCCGGGAGAAGCAGGCTCCTGGAGAAGGTCTGCAGGCTACACCTGCGGACCTGAGAGGGGACATCACGGACAGCATGGCCATTGGCTGCTGCCCCTGTCCATCAGAGCCGGCCAATGGGCTGCAGGCTGGGGCGGGTCCTGCGGGGAGTTCTGTGTTCTAATTTCAATGCCTCTTCCCGGCCAGCAAATGCGCTTCTAAGGTCCCCACTGTTTTGAACCCGGAGGCCACGGACCATCAGAGAAGCTGCAATGATGCCCCAACTCAGCACTGCCCGTAGGGACCATCCATGGCACCAGCACCAGCATCAGCATCACGATAATCACCACTGTCCCCATTCATGAGCACAGCCTGTGAGTGCCCAGCGGTCAGGCATTGCTTACCTGGGGCACGTTGCATGTTGAGCTCATCTGTCACATATTAGGCACCGCGCTGGGGAAAGGTGCCTACTACCTGCAGAAAACATTCACACCCTGACGAGTTAGAAATGCATAATGCAAAGCTGCATCTGACGGGACCGTCGTTACTTAAAAGTATAGATTAATTTATTGAGACAGATGTAGTATGTCCAGCGTGCATGTGTGTTCCCCACTTTTACATGTATGCACACATGTATGCACACCTGCACGAAAATTGCAGAAAACGCTCACGAGGAACAGTGCTCTCTCTTCGTGTCCTTCTTTACACGCCACTGTATATTCTAAAGTGTTCTGTTGTTGCTTTCTTTCCTCGCAAAGTGTGTACCTTGCTTTTATAATCAGAAAATAGCCAATAAAGTTAAAACAGCATGGAGCGAGTTCCGATCCCGGGATGCCATTTCTGGAACTCGCTTTCTGAGCTGTCTTTGTGGGTGTGCCCCCAAGTATTTGTTCATCGCTGTGGCACTTACAACAGAAGAAACAGAGAGGAACCCTGGCTGGTGTGACTCTGTGGATTGGGCGGCATCCTGTGATCTGAAAGGTTGTAAGTTCGATTCCAGGCCAGGGCACATGCCTGGGTTGTGGGCTTGACCCCAGGGTGTGCAGGAGGCTGCCAATTGATGTTTCTCTCACACATCAATGCTTCTCTCTCTCCCTCTCCCTTCCTCTCTCTCTAAAAAATAAAATCAAGGAAGGAAGGAAGGGAGGGAAAAAGAGAGAGAGAGAGAGAGAGAGAGAGAGAGAGAGAGAGAGAGAGAGACTCGTTCCTGGCTGAATGTATGGAAGTGTGGACGGCCAGCCCAGCAGCTGCTGTTGGAATGTTCACAGACTTAAGACAGTGCCTGGACCCAAGGCAAACCCAGGACTCATGGCTGAAGACCGCCTTGTGGCCTCAAGCAGCTCGCTGGGGCCTCCTCTGTGCCATGGGAACAGCACTGACCCCCTCAGGCGTCACGGTGAGGCTGCCTGAGAGGATGCATGGAGGCCTGATGCATGGAGGGCCCTGAGCAAATGCACTGGTTTCCTAAGGCTGCTGGGTGGCTTGAACCCGTGGAAATGTGTTCTCTCACAGGCCTGGAGGCTAGAAGACCCACATCAAGGCTTTGGTGGGGCCATGCTCCCCTGGAGGGCTCCTGGGAAGAGTCCTTCCTTGCCTTTTATGGCCTCCTCAGCCTTCCTGGCTTTGCAGCATCATCACTCCAATTTCAGGCTCCATCGTCATGTGGGCTTTCCCCTGCCTGTGTCTCTGTGACCAAATTCTCTTCTTTGTGTGTGTGTGTTGGGGGGAGGCATATTGATCACTGGATTTAGGCTCTCATCTAATCCATTCAGACCTCATAATAACTTCATTGCATCTGCAAATACCCTATCTATACTAATAAGAGGGTAATATGCTAATTAGACAGACAACTTCCATACATCCTTCTGGACAAAGCCATGGTGGTGGGGGCCAAGGCAGAGGCAGTTAGGGGCGATCAGGCCAGCAGGGAAGAGCAGTTAGGGGCAATCAGTCTGGCAGGGGAGAGCAGTTAGGGGCAATCAGGTCAGCAGGGAAGAGCAGTTAGGGGCAATCAGTCTGGCAGGGGAGAGCAGTTAGGGGCAATCAGGTCAGCAGGGAAGAGCAGTTAGGGGCAATCAGGTCAGCAGGGAAGAGCAGTTAGGGGTGATCAGGCAGGCAGGCAGTCAGAGTGGTTAGAGGCCATCTGGCAGGCAGGCAAGTGAACAGTTAGGAGCCAGCAGTCACAGATTGCAAGAGGGATGTCCAACTGCCAGTCGGACATCCCCTGAGGGGTCCTGGATTGGGGAGGGTGCAGGCTGGGCTGAGGGACACTCCCCATGCATGAATTTCATGCACAGGGCCTCTAGTCTCCAAATAAAATCCCATTTCAAGGTCTTAGCACTGAGGACACACTCCAATCCACATCAGTAGGTGTTCGTTCTCAGGACCATTGGACCCCAATGTTTCCCACTGTCCATTGCCAGTCGCCACCTTCCTCCTGAGCTCTGGACCGCCCGTCTATCTAGCTGCCTGTTGGGTGATGGTCCCTATGGGGAGGTCCCAGAGACACTCCCGCTCCCAACATGTGACTCTCCTCTTAGCCCTGCCCCCCAACACTTGTGAGAAACGAAAACGTACCTTGAAACAGCCAGGTGCAAACATGCTCACAGCAGCTTTATGCATCATCGCCCCAAACTGGAAATCAACCAAACATCCGTCCATAGAAAAATATGGGCACACAAACCATGATACACTCTCATAGTGGGATCCTCAATAAAGGCAAGGCCTCATTTAAGAAAAGTGGACACGGAGCATAGGCTGTATGAGTCCAGTTATAGAAACCAGTTATAGCGCGTGTAAGATTCACTATTTCCAAACCTCGATTGACTCCCTCCAAGGGCACCCCTTGAGCTCCACTTTCAAAGACAGAAGCAGATACAGGCTGGGTGGGACGTTCCAGGACGGGGAACCTCAGGGTGCAAGGACTGGTGCTGGTCCCTTCCAGGGTCAGGAGAAGTTCCCGGTAGGATCTTTTCGTGCAAAGCCCAGGGATCCAGCATGTGTGTGGCCTACACATTGAGCCAGGTGCCCTGGTAGGATTTCACTCCCAGAATTCTCACCACAAACTTTCAGATGGGGCTTCTCCGCTGGTTCCACGGGGCAGGAAACTGAGGCACAGGGAGGCGGGGACTTGTCGGTCACTTCACTCAGGAAAGGGGCAGAGTGTGGTTTTGAACTCACAACTCTGTGGTTCCAAAGTCAGTGTTCTTTCCACCATACTTTTAACTCATCACCCAGAGGGTTTTATGGTTTGGTTTTTGTTTTTTAATTTCTTTATTGATCAAGGTATTACAGATGTGTCCTTATCCCCCCAATAACTCCTACCCTCCCCCCCCCACTCATGCTCTCATCCCCCTGTTGTCTGAGTCCATTGTTTTGGCTTACATGTATGCATACAAGTCCTTTGGTTGATCTCTCCTCCCCACCCCCACCCTCCCCACCCTCCCTCCTGGGATCAACAGACCGATCGCTGCTTCCCTGTCTCTGGACCTGCCCCTCTTCATCAGTCTATGTTGTTCTCTATATTCCACAGATGAGTGAGATCATATGATATTTATCTTTCTCTGACTGGCTTATTTCACTTAGCATAATGCTCTCCAGTTCCATCCATGCTGTTGCAAATGGCAAAAATCCCTTCTTTTTTACTGCAGCGTAGTATTCCATTGTGTAGATGTACCACAGTTTTTTAAATCCACTCATCTGCTGATGGGCACTTAGGCTGTTTCCAGATCTTAACTATGGTAAATGGTGCTGCTATGAACATAGGGGTGCATATATCCTTTCTGATTGGTGTTTCTAGCTTCTTGGGATATAGCCCTAGAAGTGGGTATGGGGTTTTTGTTTTTTTTTTTAGTTTCAGCGTTTTTATTTTACTTTATTGATTTCAGAGAGGAAAGGAGTGGGAGAGAGAGATAGAAACATCAACGATGAGAGAAAATCATGGACCGGCTGCCTCCTGCACACCTCCTGCTGGGAATTGAGCCCACAACCCGGGCATGGGCCCTTGACTGGAATCCAACCTGGGACCCTTCAGTCCGAAGGCCAATGCTCTATCCACTGAGTGAAACGGGTTAGGGCTACCTAGAGGGTTTTTAATTCTCTGCAGTTCCCACTTTCACATCAAGATCTCCGAGTAGTCGTTTTCAGTGGCGCCCTGCTGACCCTGAGGGCTTCCAGGCTTCATCTTATGAAATTTGAGGGATACGTATTGAATCTCTTCTTTCTTCCCCGAGGAGGGGACAGCCAGAGCTGGGGGGAGGTGCTCTAGGCAGCTGTCTGGCTGGGCTTCATTCAGGGGACCCTGCGTGAAGGGAAAGAAAAGGAAGTCTGAGTCGCCTGGCTGGTGTGGCTCAGTGGGTTGGGTGTCGTCCCATGCACCCAAAGGTCACCAGTTCGATTCCCCGTCAGGGCACATAACCAGGTTGTGGGTTCAGCCCCCCTAGTCAGGGCATATAGAGGAGGCAGCCAGTTAATGGATGTTTACCTCTCATGTGGGTGTATCCCTCACTCTCTCCCTCCCTCCCTCCCTTCCTCTCTCTCTCTAAAAAAAAATAAATAAAAACATATTGAAAAATTTAAACTATTAAAAAATGGACCAAGAATTTGAATTAGGCACTTTTTCCCAAAGAAGATATACAACAGGCCAGAAAACTGTGGAAAGATGGTCACCATTCCTAATCGTCAGAGAAATGCAAGTCAACACAACAAGGAGAACTCACTTCTCATCCATCTGTACGGCCACCATAAAAAACAGAGCAAATCAAGAGGAATTAGCCGTGCTCACCTCTTTTATCCTTAGGCAATGTAACACTTACATGTCTCTAATCAAGGCCCAAATTGAAAAAAAGAAAAACACGAATTAAAAAACCAACAAAAATATAGCAAGTGTTGGCAAGGATATGGAGGAATCGGAACCTTCTGCAATGCAGGTGGGAATGTGAAGTGGTGTAGCCACTATGGAAAATAGTGTGGAAGTTAAAAAACAAACAAACTGTCATATGATCCAGGAATCCCACTTCTGAGAACCCAAAAGAATTGAAAATAGGATCTTCAAGAGATATTTGCAGCCCTGACCGATTTGGCTCAGTGGCTGGAGCGTCGGCCTGCGGACTGAAGGGTCCCAGGTTTGATTCTGGTCAAGGGCATGTACCCTGGTTACAGGCACATTCTCCGTAGGGGGTGTGCAGGAGGCAGCTGATGGATGTTTCTAACTCTCTATCCCTTTCCCTTTCTCTCTGTAAAAAAAAATCAATAAATATATATAGTTTTGAAAAAGATATTTGCACACCGGTGTTCATTGCAGTATTACAAGAGCAAAGAGCTGGAAACAAGCCAAGTACGCATCACCAGATGAGGAGGTAGGAAGATGTGGTATACAGATGCAATGGGATAGCATTAAGACTTTAACAGGTAGGAAATTCTGCCACAGGCTGCCACATGGGTGAGCCTTGAGGACATGATGCTGAGTGAAACGAATCAGTCACAGAAAAGACGCACACTCTGCTTCCACTTATCCGAGAAGTCAAACGCATAGAAACGGAAGGTAGTGTGGTGATTGCCAGGGGCTGACCTCGTGGGGGAAGAGTGGAATTGTTGTTTGATGGTTGGTTACAAGTTCCTGTTTTGCAAGAGGAAAGGATTCTAGGAATATGTAGCACAACTGGACTCTAAGAAATGATTAAGGGGGTGTGTTTATGCTACGTTGTTTACCACTACAAATAATTAATAATAATAATACCTTCATAAGCTATTTCCCCAGCACTTCCTATCCCCTATACCCTGCGTTTCTCCCAAGTACGTGTCTGTTTTGTACATTCTATTCACTTGTTTGTTTGTTTGGTTGGTTGGTTGGTTGGTTTGGGTATATCCTTCTACCTACCCCAAGATTTAAAAAATAATTTTTTTCTTTTCTTTTTAAATATATTTTATTGACTTTTTACAAAGAGGAAGGGAGAGGGATAGAGAGGTAGAAACATCAATGGGAGAGAAACATCCATCAGCTGCCTCCTGCACACCCCCCACTGGGGATGTGCCCTTGACCAGAATCAAACCTGAGACCTTTCAGTCCGCAGGCCGATGCGCTATCCACTGAGCCAAACCGGTCAGGGGTCTTTTTAAAAAATTTATCTGTTTATTTATTTCAGAGAGGAATGGAGAGGGAGAGATAGAAACATCAATAATGAGAGAGAATCATTGATCGGCTGCCTCCTGCACGCCCCCTACTGGGAATCGAGCCCACAACTCGGGCATGTGCCCTTGACCAGAATCAAACCCAGGACCCTTTAGCCTGAAGGCTGATGCTCTATCCACTGAGCCACACCAGCCATGGCTAATAATTTTTTTTTTCACAGATGGGTCCCTAGCACCTGG
>PVJC01032807.1:0-19725 GCA_004026665.1 Murina feae
CAATGAACATAAGGGTGCATATACTCTTTCAAATTAGTGTTCTGGGTTTCTTCGGATAAATTCCCATTAGTGGAATTACTAGATCATAAGATAAAAGAAATTTTTAATTTTCTGAGAAAACTTCATACTGTTGAGGGTTTTTGCATCTATGTTCATTCATCAGGGATGTTGACCTATGATTTTCTTTGTAGTATCTTTATCTGTGAGTTTTTTTTTAAATTACTGCTTCGATGTCATTAGTTATCAGTTAGTTATAATTAGTCTGTTCAGATTTTCTAATTTTTCTTGATTCAATTTTGGAAGAGTCTATTTTTATAGAAATTTATCCATTTTTATTAGGTTATCAAATTTATTAGCATATAGTTATTCACATTGTTTTTTTTACAATCCTTTGTATTTCTGTGGTGTTAATTTTTACTTCTCTTTTATGTCATTTTATTTATTTGGATCTTCTCTCTTTTTTTCTTTATGAGTCTGGTTAAAGGTTTGTCAATCTTGTTTATCTTTTCAAAGAACCAACTGTTGGTTTCATTGATCTTTTGTATTTTTTTTTTAATCTCTATGTCATTTATTTCCACTCTAATCTTTATTATTTCTTTCCTTCTACTCACTTTGGGCTTTGTTTGTTGTTCTTTTTCTAGTTCCTTTAGGTGTAAAGTTAGATTGTTTATTTGAATGTTTTCTTGTTTCTTAAGGTAGGCCCGTATTCTTATGTCGTTTCCTCTTAGTATTGCTTTTGCTGTGTCCCACAGGATTTGGGTTGTTGTTTGTTCATTTTCATTTGTCTCAAGGTATCCTTTGATTTCTTCCATGATCTCATTTTTGACCCATTCATTGTTTAGTAACATGTTATTTTGCCACACCTGAACTCCTAATGTAGGGATTATTATCCTGGGATCTATGGATGAGCTTTAGAGTTGTGAACTCCCTCAAACAGTATAACAAATTATTTTGCTATAGAGTTGATTCACAGCTTTCATCTGATTCTTTCAAGGGATTTCCAAGTTGTAATACAAAAGAAGAAATATCAAAAACTTTGAGAGGGAGGCTGCTGAGATGAGGAAGGGCACCTTCAAGTATGGGATAAACTGAAAGCTGGACATGAGCATAGTATCACCACTGATATATCCCTGTGGACATTTGAAACCAGCAAGTATTAGATGATCATCATTGATGCCCCAAGAGACAGAGACTTCATAAAAAACATGATTCAAAATAAAAACAAAAACAAAACAAAAAAACCAACATGATTCAGGCACATCTCAGACTGACTGTGCTGTCCTGGTCATTTCTGCTAGTGGAACTTGAAGCAAGTATCCCCAAGAATGGCAGACCTGTGAGCATGCCCTTCTGGCTTACACACTGGGTGTGAAAAACTGATTGCTGGTGTTAACAAAATAGATTCCACTGAGCTCTCCTATAGCCAGCAAAGATATGAGGAAATTGTTAAAGAAGTCAGCATCTAATTAAGAAAACTGGCTACACAGCATTTGTACCAATTTATGGTTGGAATGGAGACAACATGCTGGAGCCACGTGCTAATATGCCTTAGTTCAAGGGATGGAAAGTCACTCATAAAGATGGCAATGCCAAACACACACACACACGTAGGTAGAGCACAGGAGGTTTATCTTGGTGCAGCGGCTGATGCAATGCTGTGAGCTCACTCCAGCAGTTCAGATCTTTCTGGCAAACCAGGAAGATGGCAACGCCCACCTGAGCCCCTCCCAAAGCCACGTACACAGTACCCTGACCTTTCATTGGCTCCCTAAGAAGATGTTCCATGATTGGCCACCTCTGCTATAAATACTGCTGTACTTCCGCAATAAAATTAGACCTGCGTCACAGAACCTGGTCTCCGGAGTCGTACATGCAAGTGTCTTAGCACTTAGGGGCTCCGTCGTCCTCACCCTTGGGAGACTCCCTGCTTCATATGGCGCCCGAACGTGGGGCACCTAGAACGTCGGACTGGGTGAGTGACCCTCTGCAATATGGGCAATATTCCCCCCGCCGCACGCGCCTCTCAGGCACGAGCTCTCCACGCCATTTTGCAGAGTAGGCAAGTTAAGATATCAGAAAAAGAACTTCAGGTGCTGTGGGAGTGCCTCTTACACCTTAATCCCTGGTTGTTAGAAGCCCCCGTATGGGACCCAGGCACCTGGGAGAAAGAACTCAAGTGTGTAACGTCTGCCGAGGTTCACGAAGGAAAAACATTTCCGCTTTCTCTAACACCCGCCATTTTGGCCATCCTCGCATGTCTCTCTGGAGTTCCCCCTGAACCATTTCTGCTGATACCTGTGGCCCTTTCGGCCTCAGTGGAGGCGGGTCCCCTTCCCCCGTACTCCCCTCCAGAGCCATCTGCCCCCCCACCCCAATCCATGGGACTTGTTTGTTAAAGAACGCTCGGATAAGGACAAAAATGAAACCAAAAAGCCTACTGCTGAGCCCGCGCCTTTGGGGGAGGAGAAGACGGTTCCACCTCCAGGTTCTACAACTAATAAACCTACCTAAAATACCAGTACTCAGGCTCAGTACAAGTTGGGGAGTTATGTGCACTTCTATACTGTCAGGACAATCCAGTTAATATCTTTTCCGATAGTGCTTATGCAGTCCACACTGCGAAAGCTATAGGCTTCTCTACCCACAGAATTAAGGAAAACCTCCTCAAGCCTTTCCAGTAACCATCAACCCCATAGCTGCTAACAATTAAGCCCTAAAGCTCCTCAACTAGCCATCCCGGACTCACTCACCTTACAGGAATTACAAGAGCTCTGTGGCCAGATTAATTGGGTTAGAAACAGTCTGCCTATATCAACAGCCCTAAACCCCGTATTCAACCCAGGGGAGAGGTTTTGCTAGTATCTTCCTAGAAGGCGAGAGACACCCCTTCTGGATTCCAGCGAGAGACATCAAGCCACATGCCTTTAGAGATGAGTTGGAGACCAGTCACCCCACCAGTGGCGGAGATGGAGGACCTCTCACTTGAAGAGGAGACATGCACCTCCGGAGGAGATGTCCCTGAGGCAGAAGGGCTCACCCTATAACATGGGGCTATATTAAGCCGCCTCACTTCTTGACTAAACCCTGCTAACCTATTCATTTGGGCTACCTTAGCTGGTATATTCCTCATAGCATTCTGCTGTATGTTCACCATGATAGCCCGCATAACGGCACAACAGGCCATGACTATATACAGCCAACAGGCGCTAATAAAAAAGGAAGGGGGAAATGTAGGTAGAGCACAGGAGGTTTATCTCAGTGCAGCGGCTGATGCAATGCTGTGAGCTCACTCCAGCAGTTCAGATCTTTCTGGCAAACCAGGAAGATGGCAATGCCCGCCTGAGCCCCTCCCAAAGCCACATACACAGTACCCCGACCTTTCATTGGCTCCCTAAGAAGATGTACTTCCGCAATAAAAATAGATCTGCGTCACAGAACCTGGTCTCCAGAGTCGTGCATGCAAGCATCCTAGCGCTAGGGGCTCTGTCGTCCTCACCCCTGGGAAGTCCCCTGCTACACACACACACACACACACACACACACACACACACACACACAAAGATGGCAATGCCAGTGGAACCATGCTGCTTGAAGCTCTGGATTGCATCCTGCCACCAACTCGTCCAACTGACAAGCCCCTGTGTCTGCCCCTCCAGAATGTCCACAAAATGATGGTATTGGTACTGTCCCTGTGGGCCAGGTGGAAACTGGTGTTCTCAAACTTGGTGTGATGGTCACCTTTGCTCCAGTCGATGTTACAAATGAAGCGAAGTTTGTTGGAATGCACCATTGAAGCTTTGAGTGAAGCTTTTCCTGGGGACAACGTGAGCTTCAATGTCAAGAACATGTCTTTCAAAGATGTTTGCTGTAGCAATGTGGCTGGTGACAGCAAAAATGACCCACCAATGGAAGCAGCTGGCTTCACAGCTCAGGTGATTATCCTGAACTACCCGGGACAAATCAGTGC
Organism: Murina feae; assembly: GCA_004026665.1. NCBI lineage: Eukaryota > Metazoa > Chordata > Mammalia > Chiroptera > Vespertilionidae > Murina > Murina feae. Next base: position 3,968 of record PVJC01032807.1, read on the forward strand.
TGGGTATGCACATGTGCTGGACTGTCACATAGCTCACATTCCTTGCAAATTTGCTGAGCTGAAGGGATTGATCACCATTCTGGGAAAAACCTGGAAGATGGCCCTAAGTTTCTGAAATCTGGTGATGCTGCCATCATCGATATGGTTCCTGGCAAGGCCATGTGTGTTGAGAGCTTCTCTCACTATCCTCCTGTGGGTTGTTTTGCTGTTTGTGACATGAGACAAACAGTTGCTGTGGGTGTCATCACAGCAGTGGACAAGAAGGCAGTTGGAGCTGGCAGTCACCAAATCTGCCTAGAAAGCTCAGAAGGCTAAATGAATATTATCCCCAACACCTAGCACCCCGTGGAAGACCATCTCAGAACTTTGTCTCCACTGGCCATTTAAGTTTAATGGTAAAAGACTGGTTAGTGATTACAATGCATCGTAAAATATTAGTTTTTAAAATCAGCACTTTTTAATGGAAACAACTTGACCAAAAATCTGTCACAGAATTTTAAGACCCATTAAAACAAAGTTTAATGAGGGAAAAAAAGAATTATAAGAGTCTCTGCAGAATTGCCCCTGCCTGTTTCTCTAGCCTAGTTACACAGCACCCTTTTTTGCTGTCTTTTCTCTTGCTAAAAGTTATATGTTTGTGTATATATGTATGTATTTATTTTTTTCAAATGTGCTCTTTGTACCTAAGATTTTTAAAAATGCAATTCCTTCTATATGGAATGTGCTTTTCCCACTTTTTCTTTTTTTTTTTTACTAGCTACTGTATCCACATGCATCGATTTCAGCTTTAACATTGTTTCCTTCAGGAGGTCTTTCCTGACCCTCATCCTGGTCAAGTTTCTTGTTGTAGTCTCCTAAAGCACCCTTTTGTGACACTCTTCATACCTGTAATTATTTAGTGCCTGTCTTTCCAAATAGATTCTAAGTTTCATAAACACACAGGATTTGCTTTACTCACTGCTAACTCCCTTTGCCTAGCTTTTTGTGTGTGGCTGTCACAAAGGAGGCACTCAGGAAATACCTGTTTTATAAATACATGAACAAATGAATGAAAGAATCAATGAGAAGATAAGATGAGCAAAAGAGACAGGTGATTACATTTACAGAGAATTTATCAAATATCCATCTGTAGAAGAAGGAAAGAACAGGACACATTATACACTACACAATGATGATGATGATTAAAAAAAAGAAGACAAATTGCTCAATCTAGATTACCTGAGAGGTGTCAACTGATGCATTCTCCTTTTCTCTGGTAGCTCTGTTGTAATACAAATAAAATTGTTTTACACATGGCAAGACTGGTGCAATTTTGTTCAATTATAAAGATCTTCATTTCCAACTTTTGAAACTACAAATTATAACTCTATAAATTTTAACTTATTAAAAATAATATCACTATAAAGATAAAAATAAGTTTATGAAATTGAACATTTATGATAAACATTAATCTAAGAGTTTGCTTTCTTACTCAAATATAGAAATATTTGAATTTTCTTATTAACCCCTTAAAAATATCTTTATCAGTTTTTTATTATAAATGTAATACATGCTCATAATATTTAAACAAACATAAGCAAGGTAGAACACAGCTTCCCTTACCCAGTGTTACTATAGTATAGAGCAGCATAATGCCCTGCCTTCCAAAATGACTGTGACAACTTACAATTGTATTTGAGTGCTTACTTCTCCCAACTCATCACAATACTGAACTTGATGGATTTTTTAATCTTTTTTGCCAACCTAAAGTATTTTAGAAAAGATAATGCATTTCAATTTGAATTCCTATAATTAATGTAGACTAACTTTAAAAACAAAACAAAACATTTCTATTGATTTCAGAGAGGAAGAGGGAGAGAGAGACAGAAACATCAGTGATGAGAGAGAATCATTGATTGGCTGCCTCCTACACATCCCCCACTGGGAATCGAGCCCACAACCCAGGCACGTGCCCTGGACCGGAATCGAACCTAGGACCCTTCAGTCCGCAGGCTGACACTCTACACTGAGCCAAACCAGTTAGGGCTATAGACTAACTTTTTATACATTAAATGGTATTTTTATTCTGCTATGAATTGTCTATTCATTATACATTATTTTTTCTTTAGTATAAAATATAGCATGCATATAGAAGAGTGTATAATGTATGTGCAGAGTTTAGAGAGTAATACTTAAGGGTACGACTATGACCCACCAGTGAGCATAAGCACAAAAGTGACTTGCTCCTTGGGAGTTCCTGTGTGCCTCTCTTCAAATGTATCTGCCTCCTTCTCTCACCCTTCAGAGGTAACAACTTAACTAAATTTTGTATGAAATCATTTTCTTGCTGTTTTTTATAGTATTGCCATGAGTATATGAATCCCCAAACATATATAACTTGGTTTTGCCTTTAAAAAACTTTTATACAAATAGAGATACACTATACATATTCTTTTGTGACATGCTTTGTTTACTCAATATTAATAATTTTGATACTCATTTTAATATGCACATCTGCAGTTTGTATCACCCATTTTTATTTGCTTATTATTTTTATTATGATTGGTATATGTTCTTTCTATATTGTGTATATTTCTTTTTGATTTCTTATATATGTTAAAATTCTATGGTGAAATTTAAGATAACTGGTATGTTGCCTTTTATTTATTTTTTAATTAGCAAACTTTATTTTTTAGAGCACTTTTAGGTTTACAGAAAAATTGAGCAGGAAGTACAGAGAGTTCCCAGGTACCTACTGTCTCCACACACCCACAATCTCCCACTATCAACTTCTTGCATCTGAGTGGTCCATTTGTCACATTCAATGAACCTACATTAACACACCATTATCACTCAAAGTCCATAGTTTAATTAGGGTTCACTCTTGGTATTGTACATTCTGTGGGTTTTGAGAAATGTATAATGACATGTATTCACCATTATAGTTTCATACAGAATAGTTTCACTGTCCTAAGAATCTTCTGTGTTCTAGTCATCCCCCCCTCCTCCTTAAGGCCTTACAACCACTAATGTTTTTACTATCGCCATAGTTTTGCCTTTTTCAGAATTTCATATAGTTGGAATAAAAAAGGTACATACTTGTAGCATTTTTCAGATTGGCTTACTTTACTAAGTAATATGTGTTTAACTTTCCGTCATGTTCTTTCATAGCTTGATCATTTATTCTAAAAGGTGAATAATAATACTGTTGTCTGGATGTAACACAGTTTATTTACCTATTCACCTTGAAGGACATCTTGGTCACTTCCAAGTTTTGGCAATTATGAATAAAGCTGCTACGAACATCCATGTGCAGGTTTTTATGTGGACATAAGTTTTCAACTCTTTCGGGTAAATTCCAAGGAGCACATTGCTGGATTGTATGGTAAGACTATATTTAGTTTTGTAAGATGTCAAATTGTCTTCCAAAGTGATGGTCATTTTGCATTCCCACCAGCCATGAATATGAGTTCCTATTGTTTCACATCCTCACCAGCATTTTGTTGTCAGTGTTTTGAATTTTGGCCATTTTAGTAGATGTGTAGGGGTATCCTGTTTTAATTTGCAATTCCCCAATGACATGATGTTGAATGTATTTTCATATGCTTAATTGCCATCTGTATATCTTCTTTGGGGAGGTGTCTGTTCAGGTCTTTTACCCATTTTTAAATTGGGTGTCTGGTTTCTTATTATTGAACTTTAAAAGTTCTTTGTATATTTTGGATAGCAGTACTTTATCAGGTGTGTCTTTTGCAACATTTCCTCCCAGTCTGTTGCTTGTCCTCTCATTTTCTTGACATTATTTTTCACCAAGCAATAGTTTAATTTTGATAAAGCCCAATTTACAATTTATTTCTTTCATGGCTCATGTCTTCGGTATTATATCTAAAAAGTAATCACCATGCCCAAGGTTATTTAGGTTTCCTCCTGTATTATCTTCTAGGGGTTTCATAGTTTTACATTTTATATTTAGGCCTACAATCCATTTGAGTTAATTTTTTGTGAAGGACGTAAGACCTGTGTCTAGGTTCATTTTTTTACACGTGGATGTCCAGTCATTCCAGACTCTTTGTTGAAGAGAATATCTTTGCTCCATTGTATTGCCTTTTTCCTTAGTCAAAGATCTGTTTACTATATTTATGTGGGTCTATTTTGGGGATCTCTAGTTTGTTCCATTGATCTATTTGTTTATTTGCTAATACCATGCTGTCTTGATTATAGTCGCTTTATATTAAGTCTTGAAGTAATATAGTGTCAGCCCTCCAACTTTGTTCCTCTTCAACACTGAGTTGGTATTCTGGGCCTTCTGCTTCTCCACATACACCATAGAATCAGTTTGTAAATATCCACAAAATAATTTCTGCAATTTTGATTGGGATTGTGTTGATCAAGTTGGGGAAAACTGACATTTTGATAATATTGAATCTCCCTATCCATAGACATAGAATCTCAATCTCTCTCTCTCTCTCTCTCTCTCTCTCTCTCTCTCTCTCTCTCTCTCTCTCATATATATATATATATATATATATATATATATATGGTTCTTCTTTGATTGCTTTCATCAGAATTTTGTTTTTATCACATAGATTTTGTACATATTTTGTTAGATTTATACTTAAATACTACATTTTGGGGGTGCTAATGTAAATGGTAATGTGTTTTTTAATTTCAAATTCCACTTGATCATTGCTAGTATATAGGAAAGCAATTTCCTTTTGTGCATTAACTTTGCACCCTGCAATCTTGTTATATTGCTTATTAAAGGCCTGATGCACAAAATTTGTGCAGGGGGGGTGGGGTCCCCTCAGCCCAGCCTGCACCCTCTCCAATCCAGGACCCCTTGGGGGATGTCCGGTGCCAGTTTAGGCCCGATCCCAGGGCCTTAACTGGCCGTCAGGCATCCCTCTCACAATCCTGGACCACTGACTCCTAATCACTCACCTGCCTGCCTGCCTGGTCACCCCTAACCGCCACCCCCCCAATGGCCTGACCACCTCTCACTGCCTCTGTGTGCCAGCCTGATCACCCCTAACTGCCCCCCTGCCAGCCTTGTTGCCCCTAACTGCTCTCCTGCTGCCAACCAGGTTGCCCCCAACTGTACCCTCCCTGCTGGCTTGGTCGTTCCTAACTGCCGCCCCCTGCCGGCCTGGTTTTCCCCAACTGTCCCCACCTACCGGCCTAGTTGCCCTTCACTGCCCCCCCACCAGCCTAATTGCCCCCAACTGTCCCCCCCTGCCATCCTGGTCTCCCCCAACTGCACCCCCTGCTGGCCTAGTCACCCCCAACTGCTCCCTCTGCCAGTGTAGTCACCTCTTATGGCAACCCCGCTGGCCTGGTCCCCCACACAGCCTGCTTATTCAGTTGTTTGGTCGTCCCTCACTAACCCCCTTGCTGGCCTGGTCGTAGGCAGCCATCTTGTGAGGGTGTGAGGGTTTTTATTATATAGAATTATAACAAGTTTTCTTTTTTTGTGTATTTGTGCCAGTTTCAGATATTCTACACATTTATGCAATCTGTGAACAAAGAGTATTTATCTCTTCCTTCCTAATCTCTATAATTTTATTTCCTTTTCTTGTCTTATCACATTATCTAGAACTTCCAGTATGATGTATAGTGGTTAGAGGGAACTTCTTTGCTTTGCTCCTGAACTTAGTGGAAAACTTTGGGCTCCTTATCATTTTTTTTTTCTTTCTTTTTTTTTAATCTTTATTGTTCAGATTATTACAGTTGTTTCTCTTTTTTCCCCCATAGCTCCCCTCCTCCCAGTACCCACCCCACCCTCTGTCCTTACCCACCCCTCCCTGCTGTCTTCATCCATAGGTGTACAATTATTGTCCATTCCCTTCCCGCACCCCCAACACCCTTTACCCCTGAAAATTGTCAGTCCACTCCCTTTATATGCCTCTGATTCGATTCTATTCACCAGTTTATTCTGTTCATCCGATTTTTTATTCACTTGATTTTTAGATTCACTTGTTGATAGATATGTATTTGTTGTTCATAGTTTTTATCTTTACTTTTTCTTCATCCTCTTCTCAAAGGATACCTTTCAGCATTTCATATAATACTGGTTGGGTGGTAATGAACTCCTTTAGCTTTTTTTTGTCTGTGAAGCTCTTTATCTGACCTTCAATTCTGAATGATAGCTTTGCTGGGTAAAGTAATTTTGGCTGTAGGTTCTTGCTGTTCATCACTTTGAATATTTCTTGCCACTCTCTTCTGGCCTGCAAAGTTTCTGTTGAGAAATCAGCTGACAGTTGTATGGGTGTCCCCTTGTAGGTAACTGCTTTTCTCTTGCAGCTTTTAAGATTCTCTCCTTGTCTTTGCTTTTGGCATTTTAATTATGATGTGTGTTGGTGTGGTCCTTCTTGGGTTCCTTTTGTTTGGAGTTCTCTGTGCTTCCTGGACTTGGAAGTCTATTTCTTTCACCAGGTGGGGGAAGTTTTCTGTCATTATTTCTTCAAATAGGTTTTCAATATCTTGCTCTCTCTCTTCTTCTGGCACCCCTATAATTCTGATGTTGGTATGCTTGAAGTTGTCCCAGAGACTCCTTACACTATCTTCATATTTTTTTATTCTTTTTTCTTTTGGCTTTTTTTGGTTGGGTGGGTTTTGCTTCTTCATATTTCATATCTTTTACTTGATTCTTACGATCATAGAATCCTCGGGAGCTGAAGAAAACAGCAGGCCTGGCCTGACCACTAAGGGTAACATTGTCTCATTATAGAAGCGGAGAGGTGAAGCAGAGAGGAGGTTTCGTTACTAGGCCTCAGCTTAAAGGAACAGCGCATCAATTATAGAAGATAAACAAACCCCAGAAACCTGCTTCCAGCCAGCCTTGCTGGGACATTGGGTCAATGGGAGCTGTGGGCAGCCTTAAAGTCTGAATGCACCAATCAGCCCATCACCCATGCTGGCCACACCCCAATGGGGTGAGGGACGCCACTGGGGGGCTTGGCCAGCCTGCAGACAGCCATCAGCCCCTCACCCAGGCTGGCCAGGTACCCCAGTAGGGGCCCAAAACCTGAAGGGACTGTGAGTAGCCTGAAAACGCCCCTCAGGTCCTCATCCAGACTGGCCAGGTACCCCAGTAGGGACCCAAAAACTGAAGGGAGAGTGGGCAGCCTGAAAACAGCCATCAGCCCCTCACCCAGGCTGGCCACACCCCAATGGGGTGAGGGAGCCCACTGGGGGGCTTGGCCAGCCTGCAAACAGCCATCAGCCCCTCACCCAGGCTGGCCAGGTACCCCAGAAGGGACCTAAAAACCTGAAGGGACTGTGGGCAGCCTGTAAACGGCCCTCAGCTCCTCACCTAGGCTGGCCACACCCCCATGGGGTCAGGGTCCCCAATGGGCAGCTTGGCCAGCCTGCAAACAGCCATCAGCCCCTCATCCAGGCTGGCCAGTCACGCCAGCAGATGGACATCCCCAGAGGGGTCCCAGACTGTGAGAGGGTACAGGCCGGGCTGAGGGGCCTCCCGAGTGCACAAATTTTTGTGCACCGGGTCCCTAGTTCTTTTATAAATTAGAGTCAATTTGCTAACATTTTGGTGAATATTATTGCATTTCTGTTCATAATAAATATTGGTTTATAATGTCTTTGTCTTTTTTTGATATTAGATAATGCTGGCTTCATAGAATTGAGTGAGAAAGAATTCCCTCTTCTTTTTTTCTAAAAGATATTGTAGAGAATTGGTGTTAAGTGTTTGGTAAAATTCACCAGACTCCATCTGGGCTTGGTTCTTTCTGTTTTGGAGGGTTATTAATTATTGACTCAATTATAGTCCTATTCAGATTGCCTATTTTCTTCTTATGTGAATTTTGGCAGATTGTGTCTTTGAAAGAATTGGTCTGTTTCATTTAAGTTATCACATTTTTGGGCTTAGAGAGTTGTTCATAATAGTCCTTTATTATCTTTTTAATTCCAGAGGAAAAATCATTCTGATATTAATAATTTTTGTCTTCTGTTTTTCTCAGCCTGAAAATAATTAATCTTTTATTTTTCCATTGATTTTTTGAGAGGGTAGAAGAGAGAGGGAAAGAGAGAGAAATATCAATGTGAGAGAAGCACACTGATTGATTGCTCCTGCAGGAGCCCCGATCAGGACCTGGGTTGAGGAGGAGCCTACAACCAAGGTACATGCCCTTGACCAGAATGGAACTCAGAACCCTTCAATCCACAGGGCGATGCTCTAGCCACTGAGCCAAACTGGCTAGGGCATCATTTACCTTTTTAAAAAAACATTTTTTGGTTTTGATGTTCTCTTTTGATTTCCTTTTCAATTTCATATATTTCTGCTCTAATTTTTAATATTTTTGCTTCTAGTTATTTGTATTTAATATGCTCTTATTTTTCTAATTTCCTAAGGTGGAAGGTTAGATTACTGATTTATATATATATATTTTATTTATTTATTTATTTATTTATTTATTTATTTATTTATTTATATTGAATCCATTGGGGTGACATTGGTTAATAAAATTATATAGGCTTCAGATGTATAGCTCTATAATACATCATCTGTACAGTGTATTGTGTGTTCACCACTCCATGTCAAATCTCCTTCCATCTTCATTTATTCCATTTATCTTTTTTTAAAAAATATATTTTATTGTTTTTTTTTACAGATAGGAAGGGAGAAGGATAGTTAGAAACATCGATGAGAGAGAAACATCGATCAGCTGCCTCTTGCACACCCCTTACTGGGGATGTGTCTGCAACCTAAGTATATGCCCTTGACCGGAATCGAACCTGGGACTCTGGAGTCCGAAGGCCGATGCTCTTTCCACTGAGCCAAACTGGCTAGGGCTCCCCTTTTATCTTCTACTGCCCCCACTTCCCTTTCCTTCTGGTAGTCACCATATTATTGTTTGTCTATGAAGAGTGGTTTTTTGTTTGTTTTTTGCTTAATGCCTTCACCTTTTTCACTCAGCCCCCCAACTCCTTCCCCTCTGATAGCTGCAAGTTTGTTCTCTGTATTTGAATCTGTTTCTATTTTGTTAGTTTATTTTATTAATTAGGTCCTACACATAAGTGAAATCATATGACATTTGTCTTTCTCTGACTTGTTTGTTTCACTTAGCACAATACTCTCCAGGTCCATCTGTGCTGTCGCAAAAGGTAAGACTTCCTTTTTTATGGCTGAGTTGTATTCCACTGTGTAAATATTCTACAGCTTTTTTTTCTAAAATCCAGTCTACCTTCTGATGGGCACTTGGGCTGCTTCTACACATTGGCTATTATAAATAAACTAGAGGCCTGGTGCATGAAAATTCATGCACTGGAGGGGGGGGTCCCTCGGCCTGCCTGCCCCTCTCACAGTCTGCGAGCCCTCAGGGGTGAGAGGTGACCCAGCAATCAGGAGAAGGCCACACCCCATCACACCTCTGCTGCTGCCACTGCCAGCAGTGCAAGCCTCAGCTGGCCCTGGTTACCTGAGCCTTGGGCGGTCCTGGGAGGCTGGGCAGATGCCATCCAAGGCTTGCCTGTGCCTTGGGCTGGCCCTGGGTGGCTGAGGGGACTGGGGGACTCCAGAGGCAGGCACGCAGCAAGGCCGGGTCGGCCTTGTCGAGTGTCTGCTGCCCCGGCAGGGCTGAGGGAACTGGGTGCTGCCATCTTGTGGCTGTGGGCATAACCATCTTTGAGGGCATGTCAATTAGCATATTCTCTCCTTATTGGCTATGGGCGCCACCATCTCTGAGGTCATGGCAATTAGCATATTCCCTCCTTATTGGCTGTGGGCGCTGCCATCTTAGAGGGTAGACAATTAGTTTATTCCCTCATTGGCTGTGGGTACCACCATCTTTGAGGGTGTGGGTGCTGCCATCTTTGCAACAGTGTGAGGGTCAATTAGCATATTCCCTCTTTATTTGATAAGATGCTGCAGTGAACCGAGGGGTGCATATATTCCTTCAAATTAGTGTTTCAGGCTTCTTGAGATGTATTCCCAGAAGTGGAATAGCTGTCATAAGGCAGTTCCATTTTTAATTTTTTTGAGGTAACTCCCTACTGTTTTGCTGCACCAATTTGCATTCTCACTAAGAGTGTGTGAGGGTTCCTTTTCACTGCTTCCTCACAAATGTTTGTTGTTTGTTGATTTATTGATGATAGCCATTGTGACAGGTATACAGTGATATCTCGTTGTGATTTTCATTTGCATGTCTCTGATGATTACTGATGTTGAGCATCTTTCCATGTGTCTATTGGCCATCTGTATGTTCTCTTTGGAGAAGTGTCTATTCAGGTCCTTGGCCCATTTTTTAATTGGATTGCTTTTGTTTGTTTGTTTTGTTTTTGGTGTTGAGTTGTATACGTTTTTTATAAATTTTGGTTATTAAACCCTAATCAGATGTATCTTTTCTCTTCTAATATATTCATTCTAAATGCTAAAGATTCCCTCTAAGCACTGCTTTTGCTACATGCCACAATTTTTAATAAGTGTATTTTCATTTAGTTCAAAATTTAAAAATTTTTTAGAGGTTTCTTCTTTGACTTATGTGTTATTTAAAAGTGTGTTGTTTAATCTCCAAGTATTTTTGAATTTTCCATCTTTCTGCTATTTATATCTGGTTAATTTCATTGTGATCTGAGAGTTAGCATGGTATGATTTATATTCTTTAAAAATTTTTAAGGTGTGTTTCATGACTCAAAATATGGTCTATCTTGGTAAATGTTCTATTTGAGATTAAGAAGAATGTATATTCTACTGTTGTTGAATAAGAAAATCTACAGATGCCAATTATATCCAGTTAACTGATTTTGCTGTTGAATTCAACTAGCTTCATACTGTTTTTCTCTCTGTTGAATCTATCCATTTCTGACACAAGGGTGTTAAGGTGTCTAATTATAACAGTGGATTCATCTATTTCCCCTTGCAGTTCTCTCAGTTTTTCCTCATGTATTCTGATGCTTTGTTGTTAGGCACATACACATTAAGGACTGTTATGTTTTCTCAAAGAATTGACCCCTTTATCATTACATAATGCTCTTTTTAATCCCTGCTAACTTTCTTTGTTATTTTTTTAAAATATTATTTTTATTGATTTCAGAGAAGGAAGAGGGAGGAGGGGAAGGAGGGGGGATGGGACGGGGGGCAGGGGGGGAGGAACATCAGTGATGAGAGAGAATCATTGATTGACTGCCTCCTGCACATCCCCTTCTGGGGATTGAGCCCGCAACCTGGGCATGTGTCCTTGACAGAAATCAAACCCGGGAACCTTCAGTCCTCGAGCTGATTCTCTATCCACTGAGTCAAACTGGCTAGGGCATAACTTTCCTTGTTCTGAAGTCTAATCTTTCTAAAATTAAAGTAACTACTTTCAGTTTATTTTGATTAGTGTTAGCATGGTATATCTTTCTCCATCTCTTTACTTTTAATCATGTCTCTTTATATTTAACATTTCTCATAGACAAGTCTAGGGTAACTCATGTTATTGTAAAGGAATAAAGTGAAATTCTGATTAGTTGATATTAATATTTATGAAGTCAACAGAGTGCTTTTTTAAGAAGGTGCAGAGCGTTGAGAATGCCATTACACAGGATGTGTTAAGAGTGTTATGCTTGTAAAAGTATGGGAATCATTCTTATAATTAAGCCTGCATTCACCTGCACAGGTGAAAGATGAAAAATTTCAGAACAATATTCCATAAAATAAGGCAAACCAATTTTCTGTGTTGATATATTATAGATTTAGGCAACTGGTATTCACAATCAGGTTTTCTTAAATTCTTTATGTGTCAAGTAATGTGCAAAAATACCTTTGCTCGAGAGGACTCTGCAGATGCTCAAAATACAATTGGCCCAGGGAGTTTATGCTCATCACAACCTCTTCTTTAGACACCAAGTCTACTTTGAATGGGTTTGCCGTGATATGACACCTCAGATCTCCTTTTTCATCTGCCAATATGAGACTGCCTGTATCTCCTGAGCATGAAATCAACCTAGAAAACAAAGCAGGAATAGAAAAACAAATTATTGTAGGTTTACATGGCTCAACATATTTCTCAATTCAAATTCATTAATTAGTAAATCAATATTCATGTGACATAGCATAGATAAGGCAATGGAGAGCCATAACTGAGAGCGTGGGTTTTGGTGTCAGAGAGCCTGGATTGAAGATAGGTTCATGCAATAGGTATATAACTTTGGACAAGTTAATCTTTCTACTTCTCAGTTTCCTCATTTGTAATGTGGAAATAATAAAAGCAAGAATAAGTAGATCCAGTCAAGATAAAAATGGTACTTGCATACTCCCATGACATAAAAAATACAACTACAGAACAACTATCATTCAGAACCACCTGAAATCTAGTTGAATGGAGTCCTACAACTAAGGATATAAAGAAGAAGTCACATAGAGACTGGTGGGAGAGATGGAGATGTGGAATGTGCTGATCCCACACCCACATGTGGTGGACAAAAATCAGGAGGGATATCTTGGCTGCAGAGGTCCTCGCTGAGGAGTGAGGGGTTCCAGCCCCACACTAGGCTCCCGAGCCCAGGGTTCCAGTGCCAGGAAGAGAAGTCCCCTTAACTTCTGGTTGTAAGAAACAGGAGGATTTGTGGCTCAGTGAGACAGAGAGCTTCTGGAGTCCCAGGTAGTTCCTCTTAAAGGGCCAGAACACAGACTTACTCAGACTCACTCTGAGTTCCAGCACTGGGGCTGTAGTTTGAAAGGCACCAGGGTCATATGGAGAGGAACTGAAGTGTCTGGCATCAGGGTAAGAGTGGGAGAGGCAGATTTCTCCCAGACAGAAGTGCGGGCAGAGGTTATCGTTCCTCTTTTAAGCCCCTCCCCCAGAGAGTTGGCAGGAGGGGGCTATACCTAAATTTCTATCAACCTGGCTATCACTGTTCTCCCTGACCTGGTGATTTCCTGAGACCCCACCACACCAATTTGCAGGTCCAGCCAAGGTGTTTCTAGTGGTTTATCCACATGAAAGACCTATCTTGGCTCATGCTTCAGACTCTCCTAAACATTCTCAAACAAGCAGCATCCAGCCTCAGTGTACCCTTGGTTCACAACTTGGCCTCTCCTGAGCATCCCAGAACAAGTAGCAACCATGTGCAGATTGCTTTGTAGCTCATGCTGGGTAGCCCCAGGCAGATATCGGCAGTGGCTGACCTTGGCTTGTACTCCCCTCAGGAGTTTGAACGCCCGCTGTGATGTGGGCTGATCACCAGAGGGTGGTGTGGAATGAAGGAAGGCCCTGGCTGCCAGCTGGCAGCTGGGGGAAGGAAGGCCCCAATCGTCCCTGATTGCTGGCCAAGCCTAGGGACCCTACTCATGAACAAATTTTGGCACTGGGCCTCTACTACTACATAACTATATATCCAATGGAACTTCCATCTCAGCTAGAATCAGGAAGTTGGGTAGTCAGAAGTCACTGTGGCAACTGCTTGGGCTCCAGGATCATGCCACCGTAGCTGCAATCCAGAGATCAGGAAACCACTGCATTAATCAGTGTGTAGCTTTAGAGCCATTCTATATCTTCCAAATCCACACCAGCAAAATGGGAAACTCAGGTCTGAAATCAAGATACCTCTAAATGCATCTTGGATTTAGATAAATGATTGATGGAACCTGACTGACATCTGAAACTAGCTACATGGGAATCTGGGAAATGGAGAGATGTAGTTTTTAGCTCTCTAGGTGCTGCAATAGCCAAAGGCCTTCTACAAATGATTGGAATAGAAGCAGAACTAATATACCATATTTACTACATAAAGCTGATATTACCCTGACCCCCAAACATGGCAAAGACAGCACTAAAAAAGATAACTACAGCTTTGACAAGGATTTACTATCTAGAATATATAAAGAACTCATACAACTTAATATCCAAACCAATTAAAAAAATGGGCAGAGGACCTGAACAAACACTTCTCTCAAGAAGGTAACATACAAATTAATGGTCAACAGGCATATGAAAAGATGCTTAACTTCACTTGCTATTAGGAAAGTGCAAATCAAAACTACAATGAATATCATTTCACAACTGTTTGATTATTATCAACAAGATAAATAATAAAAAGTGTTGGAGGGGTTATGAAGAAAAAGGAACCCTCATTCACTGCAGTGGGAATGTAAACTGAGGGGGCCACTATGGAAAACAGCACGGAGGATTGTCAAAAAAGTTAAGAATATAGTTACCATATGACCCAGCAACCCCTCTTCTGGGTCTACCCAAAAAATTTGAAAATATTTATTCAAAAAATATATGCACACCTATGTTCACGGAAGCGCTATTCATGATGGCCAAGATATGAAAACACTGCAGTGTCCTTTGGTAGATGATTAAATAAGGAAGACAGAGTACATATACACAATGGAATACTACTCAGCCATAAGAAAAGATGAAATGCTGCCATTTGTGACAATATGGCTGGATCTTGAGACTATCAAGCTAAGCAAAATAATGATTTCATTCATGTGGAATATAAAACTGAAAGTTACAAGTAAACAAACAAGATAAACACAAACATCACTACAGACAATATGGTGATTACCAGAGGGAAAAAGAAAAAGGGTAGTAAGGATTAAGGGAGTCAAATATATGGTGATAGAAGATTTGACTTTAGGTGGTGGACACACCACCTAAATATACGTATGATGTATCACAGAATTGTATACTTGAAACCCATATAATTTTTTTTCAATCTTTAATTTCTTTATTGATTAAGGTATTACATATGTGACCTCATCCCCCAAAACACCCCCCCCACACACATACACACTCATGCTCTCATCCCCCTGTTGTCTGTGTTACATTGGTTCGGCTTATATGCATGCATACAAGTCCTTTGGTTGATCTCTCCCCCTTGCCCCCACCCTCCCCTACTTTCCCTCTGAGGTTTGACAGTCTGATCGCTGCTTATAGTCTTATTAATGTTATTTATATTTGAACATATTTTCAAATAATGTCAAAGTCACCCCAATAAATTAAAAAAAGAAAATATATACACTCAACAAGAAAACTACAGACCAATTTTACTTATGAACACAGATATAAAAATGTTAAGTGATCTACTAGTAAAATGATTCCTTCAGGATAATAAAACATAATATAGTATGGCCAAGTGGAGATGTGTGTGTGTGTGTGTGTCTTACATATACAATCATTTGCCAAACTGCAAAGCCTTGAGAACAGTTTCTTTTTAATTCCTATTTCCTACATATTGACATATAGTAGTGGCTTAATGAATAGATATATTTTAAATTTATGATGGTTCTATCATAACTGAATTAACTTCTCCTTATAACCTACTGTTCTTTTATTGTCATTGAAATAATAAAAATTATCTTTCATGGAAAAATAATGTATATAAAACTATGATAATGTAGTGAAAATGAAAGCATCTGGCATAATCTTATATTCTTTAAGGGGAATAATCTAAACTAATAAAAGCGAAATAGTAAAATTAACCGTTTCTCTGAGACAGGGTAAGCCACGCCCACCAGCCAATCAGAGCGGCTGTATGCAAATTAGCCCAGCCAACATGGCGGCCGCCACTCACGGACCTGAGGAAACGTTTAGGCAGCGTCCGTTGCAGCAGGAGCGAAAGCGATACTGTTTTCGGCCCTTGGCGGGCAGGCTCCGAAACATGTTTCAATAATGTAACAATCATAGAATCCTTGGGAGCTGAAGGGAACAGCAGCCTGGCCTGCCTTACTAAGAGTAACAAAGTCTCATTATAGACGCTGCGCTGCGAGGTGAAGCAGAGGAGGTTTCGTTACCTCAGCCCACCTCAGCTTAAAGGAACAGAAACCTGCGTCCAGC
>PVJC01032808.1:0-19708 GCA_004026665.1 Murina feae
GGGGCAAAAGACTGGGCCTGAGGCTACAGGAAGTATCCCAGGACACTAGCCGGGGTAGTGAGGGGACAGAGGCAGGCAATAGACTGCAGCCTGGCTAATCAGGAGGTACAGGTAACTGGTTTCCTTACATTGCAATGAAAATGTGTCAGGGCAAACGCCCTGTGGGAGGGATCAAATCCCTGTGTACCCTAACTCTGAATTCTGGGGGTCCCCAGGCTTGCATATCTGATTGTTCTGGTTTCCAGAAAGTTCTGGAAAGTGATAGGTTATCCCAATGGAGGCTGGGAATGGATGTCTGACCTTGCACTACTCAGCCTTCCCTCACCGAATACATAGCGAACCTCATGGCAGGTCTCAGGGACTGTCAGGGTTAAAGGAAAACACTGGCGAAGTGGTAGGAGGCCTCAGACCTTTGAAGTTGGCTCGAGGCTTTACAGTCTGGCGGCTGAACATGTGTGGGTCCCACATCCCGCTCCCCGCTTTCACTGCTCGGCCTACACTATCACACGCTGAACACTCGCCTATGCTGACCTTCCGGTGCGGTCCTCTGAGTATCAGAGGGGACGGGTCAGTCATGAGGTGGTCTTGGTTCCCAGTGTCCGTTCTTTAGATGATGCTCTGCGCATAGTCCTGTGTAACACAGAGGAGCTATTGAAATGGAGGCACATTTTCATTTCTCTTATCAGAGCCAAATGAGGAGAACATTAAAGAATAGTAGTTGAAATAGTTTCCAAATCAGAAAAAGTCACATTTCTCTGTAGTTTCTCATTCTGGTTCCTATTTATATTTTTCCCGGAGGCTGAGTTGTGGTTGTCATAGCAATTCTTTTTTATCTATGAAACTGATATTTTTATTATTTGTTCCTCATAGCAAATCAAGGTCTGTTTGAATCTAAGTATTTCCTTTAAAGTAATATCTGACCAGAAAAGGTCCTTTTAATGTCTTGGACCTCTGAACTACAGGGTTTCTTAGGGCTCTACTTTGAGGGGCCACAGCCCCGCGAGCAGGTAGGTGGTCTGAAGAGCAGGTCTGTGAGTCCTGTACCCACCACATTCTCGCTGCGTTTAGCACCCTCGGTGGCTTGGAGGCCACTGGGTATTCCCGTCAGGGTTTGTACAAAAGTGGTCCTGGCTTCAACACCCAACGTCTTTGCTGGAGTTTGCTCCTTTTTCTCTCATCTTTATTCCCTTCCTTCGGCTTTTAGATTCTTTCCATGCAGTTTTCATGTGCTGTTCTGAGCCCACTGCTCTCCTGAAAAGGTTTGTGTGAAGCTGACCATCACCCAGTTCTTGTCAACGCCACTAATTTCCCAGCATTTACCATTTGTGTCTTCTCTGTGGCTTTGATATTGTTGATCAGTCAGTCCTCCTTGAGGCTGTCCCATTTTTTGTTTGTTTCTTTCCCTTCCTCGTCCTCGTTCCATCTTCCCTCCCACCCATTGGCTTTGTCATGCATTGCTCTGGCCTCTGGGAGAGCCTTTCCCCACTTCTCCTGGGCTCTTCCTTAACTCCTCCAAAAAGTAGCCCCTCGCTCTGGGTCCCGCCTGGAGTGGCTCCAGGTTGCACATTCACCTCCTTGGTGGGCTGTTGA
Source organism: Murina feae (assembly GCA_004026665.1). Classification (NCBI taxonomy): domain Eukaryota; kingdom Metazoa; phylum Chordata; class Mammalia; order Chiroptera; family Vespertilionidae; genus Murina; species Murina feae. The sequence goes on from PVJC01032808.1 coordinate 1,591, forward strand.
CCATTGGGATGCCATCTGTTACCGGAGAGGGCTCACCCTCAACTCCGCATCACTGTTCTGACCACTGACCTCCACTGTGGCTCCGTCTGCAGGGACTGAGACAGTGCAGCACCCGCCCACTTTCAGGACCTGCAATCTAACACGGGGTCCAGTCCCACTATCCTCAACTGCCAGGGGCCGAGAGGGAAAACCTTTGAATCTGACTCTTACTTCCTTTCCATTCCCTATGTCCAGTTTCACAGGAATGCCTCACTTTCTTGCGAGTGAAGGAAGAAGATACACCTCGCTGGGGAGCAATTCCTTAGGGCCTGTGTGTGTGTGTGTGTGTTATTTGTTGGGAATTAGAGTTTTTAAGAATTAGAGGGATCTCAACGATCAGATAATCTAATTCTCTCATTTTACATTCCTCATTTTATGAAAGTGAACAGAGATGTGTGAAATCATTTCATGGTTGTTGCTGCAGCAATGTGGTTGAAGGCACATTCTCTTTGCACGATGCTTGCGCAAGGTAACAAAATAAAAGGTGTCTTCTTGTCATCTACACTGTTCCAGTAATCTGTTGCCGTGTGATATTTCTTACCCTTTAAAAACACTTAATTCACACCCAGTCTTGATAAAATATCACAAGGAACCTGTTTCAAAAGTTAAACTTATCGCCTTGGCTGGGAGGGGCATCATTCCATTCACCAGAAGGTTGTGGGTTTGATCTTTGGTCAGGGCACCACGGAAGGCAACCGATCAATATGTCTCTTCATCTCGATGTTTTGCTCTCTCTAGAAATCAGCAAAAGCATATCCTTGGGTGAGGATTAAAAAAAATTAGAACTTGTCAGTTTCTTAAAAGATTGTGCATTTTCTTTCAGTGGAAAGAAAAAAAAAAGGCATTCAATAAATTAGTTCCAGCCTGGCCTTCCCGTTTGTAACAATCAATCTCAAACCTAAATAGGAGGAGGCCAGGCCTTACTTAGGGAACGCACCTTCTGTGTAAGCCTTACCTATACCGGCGCGGGGGCCGGGCTGGAGTTTGGGAGGGGGTCTGCCTTGTGATCTGCCGTCCGGTGCCTCCGGAGGGAGGGTGCTCAGTGGATTTTCAGCTTGGCCTTCTGTTAGGCAAGACAGCCAGAGCTCCTCCAGTGCGCTCGCTGGGACATCTGAGTTCCGCTTTCAGCAGAACAGGACTTGCCCGACACCCAGGAAGACACTCGGCGCCCACTGGGCTGCCTGGTAGCACCACGTCAGAGCATAGAAGGAGGGCCAGTGTGTGCGGTCAGTGCTTGCTGACTAGTGAGCACCATGGCTGTGCCCCAGCGGACAGGAGGAAGAGTAAGGAAGGTCAGGAATGAAGCTGTTTCATTTAGAGAACTGGCAGTCTATAACCCATATTTAGTGGCATTACTGTATCCCCTCCCCCGGCCTTGGCCTACACAGTTCCAGGAGGAACACATGCTGTTTTCAGGGATGATCTCGGATTTAATAAAATGAAGCAAGCATGTGATCTGACCACTTTGACCCATTCGCGATGTGCCTGCCAGAGCCGCCCGTGTGCCTTCTCAGGGAGGTGAACTGCAGGCATTCCTGACGGTGTGGGGTGTCTGAGCAGGAGATCAGTGGTCAGACCCCAGGCTGCGGAACCAAATGGGAGCGAGTGCTTTGAGCCTGAGCTTTCACAGCCCAGTGGAGACTCTCAGACCCCCGCAAGAGCACAGCCTGTGCAGAAGTGGGTGTGGATGGAGAGCAGCATCTTTGTCTTGTTCTTTTCCCAGGTCTTTGCTCTTAAAAGAAGGGCCTAACCACAAGTGAATGGGAAGTGGGTGCCCAGAGAAGCGCAGGAACAAGCCGGCTTCTAGGTGGTGCCTGGGCACAGTGTAGGGGCAGGCTGGCAGCCTCCAGGGTGAAGTAGGCATTGGCAAGACACCCACAGACTGCCCGCACCTGCCCTACAGTCTCTGCAGGTGGCTCACTGGGCCTGGTCTACCGCCTTTCTTTTCACATGCTCCCCTGCCTTGAAAAACTTTCAAGGTGGTAAAAAAAACACCAAGTTCCATTGGAAGGTCGCCTCTGCAAGGCGGGTGGGGAGAGTCCAGCCTGAGGGCCGCATAAGGGCAGTGAAACCATTCAGTCTGGCCCTGCTGAGGCATTAGGGGTGAGCTAATTACAGGCTCATTTTTGTACATAGTAGTTGATAGTTTTGTATGGCCCTCGAATCATGTTATAAATATCCAAATGGCCCTTGGCAGGAAGAGGTCCCACCCTTGGTGTAAGTCATGTGCCAGATTGGAAGAGAGTGTCCGAGGAATAAGCTGTGAATTTGGATCAGATTGAAATTCTGAACACATTTGTGGGAACTTTGTTTTATATTCCACTTATGTCTGTAAATCGTTCCTATTAAAGCCAACTAACCAGAGGAGGGACAGACATCATCTAAGAGCTTTTGCCCATCACCGTCGTTTTGCCACCAAGCTCCCCCTCCTCACCCCCCCCTCCCGCCCCGTGCGGCTGCCTTCCCCTTTTCCACTTGCCCAGCCTGTCCCGTCCAGGCCCCCCCCCACTTCCTGGTGTAATTATGTGGGTCCAAACAAGTAGCCTGTTCATCTCTGCATACTCACTCAAAAGGAAACCTTCAGCATCAAACCGTAAGAATCTATAGATCCAAGTCAATGTTAACATATACTTTTTTTTTATTAAATATGTAAAAAGATAACCGCAAGTCCAAGTTATTCACATATTCAGCAACAAAAGGCTATTCTACCATGCGACAACGGTGGGCAATGTAAAACGAATGCGATACATCTGATAAGACCTCTTCCTCTATTATGTCCTTACTTAGCTCTATTTATAATGAACAATACATCTGTTTACATTCCTTTCAGTTTACATGTCATATAGAACCAAAGCTTTCCGGTGTACTGTGTGGTAAAGTGATCTGAATGCATATAAACCTTGACGGCAGAACGGCGATACTCACCAGGGAAGGGGTCCTCGGCTCCCTTCTGGGGTTGACGTCTCTCGGGTCAACAGGGTGTTTGTCTTTTCTGCTTTTCTGCTTAGCAGACAGGCTCTTGGCCCCCAGCTTCGGTCACTTCCTATGTGTCACGAGTGGCGGAAGTGCTATGACCAGCCACGGTGGGTGTGGGGGAGGAGCAGGGCGCACACCAAGGGTGACCACTCGGCCAGCCTGGCGGTGGGGAGGGAAGGAGCAGGCCTGGCCCACGAGAGGTGGCCTGCACAGAGCTGGGGTGCAGCCACGGGACTGGGAACCGGTCTCCGTGAGCAAACAGGAGGAGGGGCTTATAGCTCTTCCCTACATGGGTGATGAGTGTGCCCCAACTCTGCAAAGGGGAGCGGAGTATGGTAACTGGGAAAGTGATCTTTGCAAACTATCTGGCCAGTGTGTTTACAGCGGAGCAGGCTGGGGCTGAGGGGGAAATGGCGCGGGTGCCGGCGGCGAGGCTGATGCAGGTGGCACAGCCATGGCGTGTACTGGCCTGAGTCTGCAGGGCTGGCAGGAAGCTCCGTAGGAACCCTGACGTGGTCTGTATGGAAGTATTCACAGTGCCTCCCTATGAAAGCTATTTTAAAACAAGGAAACTGTGTACAACAGGCTGGGGGGGGGGGGGCGTGTTAGGCATGAGCTGCGTATAGCACCACCACCACCTGTAACAGGTGCGGAGGACGTCACTGCCGAGGGCCAGGCTGCAGCCTGAGCGGGAGCTGCCGCAGCGCAGAGCAAGCAGAGAGGAGGAGGGAGTCCATCGCCCCGGGACCTGTCTAGTCCCGCACAGTGTGCCGAGCTCCTGGCCACGCAGCTGGCTTTCCTGCGGCCCCCTCCGTGCCCGCTGCCGCAGGGGCTACGCAGAGGCTGCTTTCGGTGGGAGGGTCAGAGCGGCATCTCATCAGTAAAGAAATGTCAGCGCGTGAGGACACATAGTTAAGAAATTTATTGTAAGCTTTTCTGTGAGGAGGAAAGTGGGTGGGCACACTGTTTGCTGTTGGGTTGCACCTGCCAAGTTAAATACCAAGTGAAGGTGAATCTAAAGTTAGGAACCGAGTGCAATGAAGGATCCGGGAAGGGAAACCATCTCTCAAAGGAAAAAAAAAGGAGGCAAAGATTTGGAAAGATACTAAGAAAATGTGCAAATCTTAGTTTAAAAGAAAAAAAGAAGGAATGCTTCTAATTCATCAATGTTTCCTCGCTTTTGAACCCCCGGTCTAGCAAAGGGCAATGGCATAGAGGCTGCAGTATGAAGGGGAATTCCCATTCCAGAAGGTTCCTGTCAACCTCAGCCATGGCACTCCTGGGACCACCTCATTCCCGAGGTCCTCGCTCCAGCAGGTGCGTGGCATCCCGCCCTCAGGGCTGCCCCCCACCCTGGAGCCCTCGGGGCGCAGAGCTGACAACGGCTGCGGGAGGGTGGCTGCCCACCAAGGGGACCCTGAGAAAGAAAACGCATGAGAACCTGGGTGGGGCGGGTGCGGCAGGCGGTTTGTGGGCCAAGGTGAGACTGTGTCGAGAGGCGTTCGCTCAAGGAAAAACCACCAGGACAGGCGTGGCTGCCCGAGGCGCGGGGCTGCTGGGCGAGGGCCGGCTCGGCTCGTCCTGCCCTTCCCTCCCCTTTAGGGTCGTGAGCAGAGGGAGCCACGGGCTCCGTGTCGTCCCTAGGAAACAAGTCACTGTCGTTATGGCTTTCGTATCAAGTCTCTCTTTCCCTTTGTCCCATTTATTATCTTACAGGTTCATGTCAGAGGTTAGACTCGCAAACATCAAAGCACCACTGTGTGTGACATCTAGTGACACGGGTGAGAAATGCCAATATAAATACCAAATATCAAGTTACCATTGCTTCACACCAGGGGAAGGGGCGGTGGTGGGGAGATTCTGGAAGAAATGAGAGAACCAATCCCGTGGCCGGCCGGTGGCGAAGCGGAGGGCGAGCGCCGGGCGGGGGGCGGCCCTCGGCAGAGGAGAGGGGACGGAGCGCAGCTGCATCGATGTGACCGCAGTTCCGTGGCGCCGGAGGCCACCATGTTCCAATTCTCCAGAAGCACAGTCCCCACGCGACACGCGTGTCGGCAGCGGCGGGCGTCAGTACTCCTCCGGCTGCGGGGGCTGCTCGAGCGCCTGCTCCTCCGCTTCGGGCTCTTCCGGGGGCCCCTCCTGCGGGGGGGGGGGGGAGGGGCAGGCGGTTGGCATTAGCGACACAGGCCCAGGCCTGCAGGTGCTACCCTCCCTCGGAGCGGCTGTCTGCTCCAGCAGAGCTCAGTGGAGTCCTTAGGGAGACCCCCTGGAAGTCAACCCAGGAGGCAAGAGCTCTGGCCCAAGGGCGTCCCGCCTGCCCCGAGCTAGGAACTCAGTGGCCCACGTGGGCCCCAAATTTGGAGTCCCCTGCCGGGTTCCCACACAAGGACGCCTGCTGGGCCAGGATCTGGAATTTGGGGAGGGGGAGAGCTGGGAAGCACCGATCCGCACGCCTCAGCCTAACTCGCTCAGACGCACAGGGCCATGCCCACCTCCAACAGCTCAACAGCTTGTGATGAGAACAGCCACAACCGGCGTCCTGACAGCCGCCCAGCACTCCGTGCACAGGACCGCGCCCGCTGCACGGGGTGGGCAGACCCAGGAAGCCAGGCCTGCCTCCCGGTGGGACCTGCCAAGGTGTCAGGGCTCTGAGAGAGACAGGCCAAGGGGTGATGACAAGGAAGAAGCTTACAGTCCCTGGGAGAATGACAGAGCGGGGGCGCCCACCCCTGACAGCATCTCATCGTTTAAGGACGTGGTGAAGCGGGATTTTAACCCGACAGAGAGCAGGCATGTGCCTGGGGTGAGCGGGAGTCAGACACAGAGTGAACCTGCCAGTGGCGTGTTCCGTCCCGTGGAAACACCGCACGCAGGCGACCTGCCCACAGGGCCCTCGCGGCACCGCAGGCCTGGGCACCCCCAGGCGAGCCCCTCCTCCTGCTGCTGGAGCCTCCCCCCTGCACCTCCACTTGGGGTGACCCGCCAGGGTCTCCGTCCCCAGGTCCCTACACTTGCGCGTGAGGAGCAGCCCGGTGGGCAGGTCCTCCCACAGAGGGGGCTTCTGGAAGAATTTCAACACAAGCCTGTCCCACAGAGCTGGTCTGTTCTGGCCACAGGTACCAGACCACCAGCCACGAGCTACCGTCAGGTGGAGAGGCACCTGGGACAGGGCCTGCGTTGCCCACGCTCCCGGCTTCTCGGAGAAAGAAGCCTCACGCACGCTGTCGCTGGCTCGGACGAGTGACAGGCACTGGAGATGTGGCGGCATAAATGGGCCTGTTTCCCCACCCACCCCTCTTCCCAGGCCGCCTGAGGGTGCGCGTGGGTCTGAGGACTCCCTGGCTGCGCGGTGTCCTCCCGAGTCCCGGTGGGCCCCGAGCGAGCGCCCCCCACTCACGTGCTCGTCGGAGGCGTAGAGGACCTCCATCAGCCGCTGCACGAGGCCGTCGCTCTCCTGGCCCTGCTCCTGGCAGAGCAGCTCGATCTCCCGCAGCTTCCCGAAGTAGAAGTCCCGCTCCTTCTCCACGCCCTCCAGGGCCAGCTTCAGCGAGTGTACCTGCAGGGCCGGGGTGCCGGCAAGCCGTCAGACACGCGACCCACCTGCCTGCGCGGAGCCCAGGACACGGAGGGACAGACGTGCGTGCGGAAAGCCGCTCTGGGCACGTCCGAGGGAGGAACTGTGTGCGGCCGGGGTCTGGGCCAGAACGTCATGTCCAGCCTCCAAGCGCAGTGAGTGTGAACCAAGGCCTGCCTGCGGGCTGAGGACACTTCTCCTGCTGCCCACAGGGCCAGGGGCCAGCCCCCCTTCCTTCCTCAGAGCTGCCCCTCCTGCAGGGAGGTGCGAGGCGGGACAGGCAGGGAGAGTGGCTGGCGCCGTGGTCACTCAGATGTATTCTAAGGATGCTTGTGGCTCCATGGCACCTGCATGGAGTCACCCTTAGTTTTGGACCAAACAGGACAAACGCTCTCTCCTGGGAAAGGGGGTGCTGACCACACAGGAGAACTGGGGGAGACCAAGCCTTGGCGAGCGCGTCCTAACTCAGGTCCCAGTGTCGTGAGCGATGGGAAGAGATGGAAGCTCGTTCCCTCAGGAGATAGTGCCCCCTCCTGCTCCGTGATGCTGGTCAGGGACCTTGCGGGCTGTGCGCCCTTCTAGTGGTCACGGACAGCGAGCTGGTGACTGGAGAGGGGCACAGCTGGGCTGTCACCAGCTGAGGGAGCACTCAAGGGGTCAGTAGCTCTGGGCTCACCTCCCAGGCAGCTCCACTCGGGCCCAAACCATCGCCGATGGTTCCTGCTCCGAGAGCCTCCATGTCTGCCCTGCGTGCCTTTCCTGCTCACGCAGAGAATGTTCTTCAGGAGGCAGGCCGCTCGGAGGCCCTCTCAGCACGTGGAGAACCACCCTCGGCCGAGTTCCTGGGAATCTGTCTCCCTTTGCTCATGACAGCGCCTCTGGGCACCGCCCGTCCGTGTGGGATCAGTGATGCGTCCACACGTGTTCTGAGCACAGGCGACGCCCACCCCCTTGCACACCTGGCCGACTCCTGTCCCGCCTGTGGCACCGAGGGCAAACCCGCATCCATCCTGCACGACCCACGCCTCGGGCCCTCGGGGCGCCTTGCCGATGCTCCCGGAGCTGCTCGCCAAGCAGCAGGGCACCCATTTGCCACCAGTTCCCGCGGATTTCTCATCGTACTGCTTGGATACTGGTAAAAGCCGCAGGCAACCAGCAGCCTCAACTCCACGAAAAGGAAGCTCCCCTCATTCTCCAAATCCTCACGCTCTAACACCGACCACCCCCACCCTCAGAGGCAAGAGGGTTTCTGGTCACATTTGAACAAGAACGAGGCCTGTGTGCTCTGGTCTGTGTGATGAGCAAAGAGCCGAGGCTCCGGCAGCGATACCCAGCCCACGTCAGCCCCTGGTGGGTTCCAGACGCATTAGGTAATGATGCGCAGCTATGAACATTCCCTAGAAAACCCACAGGAGCTAAATTATATGATGAAAGACCAATTGGCAGCCGATTCCCTGCTGGAAGTCCCACTCATGAAGCCGGTGCCTCCTGCTCCCTCACACTCACAGCTCCGTGTGTGTGTGTGGGGGGGGGGGGGAGGAGGAAGGTGCTGGGGAGGCCAGGGAAGGACAGGAGCAGCCTTCCCCTCTCCCCCACCACCCACCAAGCAGCACCCCCCTCCCTCCACTGCCTGGGTGCCAGCTCCCAGCAACTCCCTCCTTAACCCAGGATGTCCTTCTCCCCCTCCTCTGATTCATTTCCGCGGCTGGATTCGCCTCGTGGTGCTTTACAGCATGTGGGAGACGGCGTGAACGCAGGCACGGCTGCGGAGAGTTCCTAGTTCACGGCACCTTCACTTCCTGTTGCTACTGTAACTCACCTGCAGCCTAGGACCTTCACTCAGCATTCCTGTCCCGCTGTCCCGGTTCTAACCAGTGGTGCCTGGGTGGCTCCCCCCGTTTCCGGGGGGCACCCTGCAGGCTTCGAGCAGCGAGGCATATGGCCAAGGCTCACAGGGCTGTCCTCCCCGCCTGCCGTCTGAGGAGAACGAGTGTTACCCGGACTTCTATGTGGGCTCCAACGGAGATGCGGCAGGTAACACCGACACCCCGGTTTCTAAGTCAAAGTCTGACCCTGCAATGACTTAGACTTCACCTTTTTCATTGGTGATCAGAATTGTAAAGACATGTCCTAGTTAGCAACTGTCTGCCTTTAAACTAGGTTCTTGACTGCAAATGTACAATGATCTCAAAAACCACTTCCAGACGCTTGCTGGCTCATCAAGCATCAGCTGCGTCACTGGGAATGGCCTGGGAGTGGTGGGAACAGGGAGTGGTGGGAACGGCCTGGGGACCTGGATGAAGGCTCCCCAACCAGTGGGCGGAGCAGCCAGGATACAAGACCCTCCTCCTAACTCGGGTTGACGGCTTTTGCAGCGGACCCCTCCCTACCAATTGCTTTATTACTATTAAAACTTTATTAACACCTAAACTGAGAGAAAGTTCTCAATTTCCAAACTCGGCTCAGCCCAAGGGAAGCGACCACTAAACACTGCTGTCTTGATACAAGCAGAATTTTTTGTTTGAAATAAAGTTCTAACCCCTCCCTTAAAACACACACCACGTAGAGTGGTTTCTGTGTGACTTAACACAGACAAAATGAGCTGCTATCAGCTAGAAAGCACCTACGCGTTCACACAGGAAATCCGAAGGCAGTGGAGCCAGATTTGCTGGGGCGGGAGGAATATTCGATGGAAAGGAAAGTTCTACTGAAAAGACCCTGGACTCTCTGATCACCCTAGTACTGGGCTCAGTGCTCCCAGGTAACAAGTCTCGGCCGTGGGGAAAGTGTCAGGTTGTCGCTCTTGGCTGCATGGTCACCTGCCTGACAGTGCTGTCCGCATGCTCCACAGGGGGAGGGTGGCTGTCCAGCTGCCATCACATTCCCAGCATCACGCGCAGTGTCGGTCACACAGAACAAGCCTGACGCCCGGCTGTGAGGAAGAGGAAGCCTCAAGGTTGAGCCCGGCCAGAAGTGGACAGACAGGCCGTGGGCTAGACAGGATCCTGACAGATACTCAGGTGTGTGTGTGTGGGGGTGGGGGGAGGGGGGAGTGGGATGGGGGAAGGTGGCCAGCCAACTTGCAGTTACCTGGTCTGAGCCATATGTCTTGTCTTAACGTAGCTTTGAGATTGGTGATGAACATCTTGTGTTCACAATGGGCCAGAACAGTCCCTTTCATTCTTACTTGTTTGCAACCATGGATTCTGCCTCACCTTCTGTGGAGAGCAGCTACCACATTTGGGCAGGTTTAAGCCTTGGACTGACTTGTGGCAAAGCCACATATAGCCCCAGCTCAGAGGGCAAAGCCCTCCCAACACAATTATAGCCAAGAGGCTATGGTTGTAAGCTTGACCTTATAGTCTGACCCTACAGTCCTAGGCAGCTAAGGGATGTGGGCTGCAGGGTGCAGCAAGTGCTGCCTAAACAAAGCTTGACAGATTTCAGAGAATGGCCACAACAGGAAAGAAACAGATTTGAAACTGGCAAGAACATTGCGAACATCTTGCCCTTGTTTTGCTTTGTGTGATCTGACTATAAAATAAAGCTCTGGCTTACAGGCTGGGTCACTGTTTCCTCATCCAGGCACAGTGATCCACCTGGCCCCAACTGTATTCTCTTGTCTGTTTTAACCCTTCACTGCCCCTCCTCAGGTTCACCCCTGGCTGTGCGGGACGCAGTTCAACCTTCCCTCCCAGAGTTACCTCCCCCACTTACACTTGTCATGCTCCCACCCATGGGGCCAGGGAGGAGGACGTACCTGTTCATTAAGCTGTAGGACCTGTGTCTCCAAATCTTTGTCCGATTTGGATGCCGAGCCACTGGATGAAGCCCTTTTGGCTGATGAGGGGCGAGAAGGTGTGGAGCCTGGTTTCGATGCTGGACTGGACTTAGCTGCACCTGACAGTAAGCAGAATAAATAATAAACAATGGCAACAGGAAGATGCTGTGTAGACACAGAGCCAACGGATGATTTAGGAGTTTGCTAAAATGCCTAAGAGGCACTGCCAGCGATCCCTGCCCAAAACAGAAGTAGCTCAGACACTCGTAGGAAGGACACATGGTAAAATGCAGTGTCGCCTTGGGCAACTTCTTTAACCCTCTGAGCACTGGGTGCGAGGGGTTTTCCCCATCAAGTCACGTGAGGTCAATGCAGGTGTCCTCCTCCCTCCAGAGGTAAGAGTGACAGACACAAAGGGAGTTTAAGCTTTTTTTTTTCTCCTAAGAGGAAAGCTTTGCAGATCAGCTTAAAGCAGCACCATCGTTGAGTTTCTACCAACCAAGAAAAAGACTTTATGCCCGATGCACACGTTAGAAGTAATATTAACACCGTTATTTCCTGGCTTCTGTCACGGAAAGAGCGTGGGGACAGCCACACCTCTGTGCAGTGGGCATCCTGGCGCCCTGTCCTGGTTTCTAACTGTTACTCTGCGGTACAGCCTCGGTGAGAAATGGCTGGTGGCAGGGAGCACGCACGAGCTGGGACTGTGTGTGGAAAGCAAGGGGGCAGGGGGCAGGGCCAGCTGAGGGTCCCCCGCTAGCCACACGTGGGACAGTTTGCGTACCAAAACCAAAAGAGGCTGCAATGTGCTGGAATGAACTGATTACACAGAAGTCTAATTACGGGGGAAAGGGCCGGCGACAGAGGCCTAGACAGGACACTGACCGTGGAGGAAACCTTGGCGCTAGGCAAAGCGCCGACTCGCAGCTGATTCAGGAGAGGCTCCTGACGGCTCGAAGGCATTAGCTGAGATGTGTTGGGGAATAAGTCACACGTGTCAAGGTGTCATTCTATAAATTACTTATTTTACAGGGAAAGCACACGCCTTTACAGCGGAGAGATCGGAGGGTCAGCATCGCCACTAATGCTATAAAATGGAAAAAAAAGGCACCGATGTCAGGTAAGACTCGCCCCCTGGGGCTGGGCTCCTGAGCTCCCTCTCTGTCTAGGCCTCGGCACAGACACAGAGGTGACCTCTCGGCCTAGCAGCAGGTACAGGGATACTGCGAGGCTTCCGTAATGCAGGGTTTAGACGCGCAGGTCATCGCCGGGCCCACCCCCTTGCTCTGAACTCGTTCTGATGTGGTGGCATCAGTGGCATCTCGCTGGCAGAGGTGCCCCTCCTGTGGCCCCTGTTCCCACGTCTGCAACCCATCTCCCGAGCTGATGCCTCTGAAGGCTGGGGGGGGGCGGGGAGCGGGGTACAGGAGCAGGTCAGCCAGCTTTGCAGCCAGCACTGCGCAGAGCTTGGCGGGCCTCTTTGATGAAGGAACAAATGTTTAATCGATACATAAACAAGCGAGTAAAACCTGGTCAGGGGCTTATAGTTGACCAGTAGCGGCAGAGGGTTATAAGGTGCTGACAGCAGCTAACGACTTGCAAACTCGCTCTTAATCCCCAGGTAGGAGCAGGAGGCTATAAACCGTGGGTCGGCATGTCTCCCGGGCCTGGAGCCATTAGTCACAGGTGGGAGCGTGCACCCTCGAGAAGCGGCGGTGGATTTTAGTGACACGCGCCTGACCGAGTTTAAACAGGAGCGTTGCGTCGGGAAAGACTTGAGGCAGCCTCGATGCTCGGAGGGTAACCAGCCTTCAGGGACCTGCACGCTCACCTGCACACGCCATGGCCTCTGGGAGCCACGTTCGGGCCGGGGCTCCCGGGACACCACGTCCACGGCAGCGGCCAGGTTCCCTGCGTGAAGGCCAGGCCGCCAGGGAAGGAGATGGAGGAGAGAGGCAGGGGGGGGACTCGCTGGCCTGCAAGGAGCCCTCTTGAGGGAGGTTCCTTCAGACCTTCCCGTAAGCAGTGTGTGTCCCCCACCTGAACACAAAGAACCCGGCGAAGCAGACCAGACCGTCCACGGCAGCATGTCTTACTGAGGGCACATTCCACGGTGCCGGGAGCCTCACCCAGGACCACCCTTGCTGTTCCAGAGTCCAACCCACAGATGCTGTGGGGTCTCACCACCAGCTCAGTCTCGGCCTTAAGGTGGTGCCTGTGCTTCCTGCAGCCTGTGGACGCCGGGCTCAGACCACAGGCCTTCCCCTGGCACCCAGGGTCCCCCTGTATCAGACCTGGCGGCCCTGCTGCAGGTGAGCGGGCCAGGGCGGTGGAGGGGTAAGCCTCTCCCTCCCACCCCAGACAGGCCCAACTGGGCTGCGGTGCAGGCCGAAGAAAGAAAGGAATGGAAAACACATCTGGGGACTTCAATAATAGATGCATTAAATAATTAGCATTTGAGATTTAAAATGAGAGGGATTTCTAAATTCTGATTAAGTTCTTTGGAAAGAAACAGAATACAGAGGGAAAGAGACACCCGGTGAGTGAGGAGATGAGAGATTCACATTAGTCAGCTGCACATTTTACCTTCGAATGAATAAACGCAAAGAAATGAAAGAACAGAAAAAGCACGGGGTAGATCTTAGTATCTTCAGAAGTTTAGAGTTTTAAAGGGCACGACGCAATTAAGGGTTAAACTAAAAAGCTCGTTTTCAAAAGGATGTAAAGTAAGCTCTTCCCACCACAAGCTGCCCCTGACAAGGAAGTGATTCCCCCGCAGCCGGCACAGGAGCAGCTGCTCGAGAAGCACTACACACTGTGAAGTCTGTGCAAAGAGCAAGAAATCACTCCTTCACTGTGCTGCGTGATTCCTGGCTGGTTTTTAGAATAAAGGATGGTCGGACGCACCCTACACGCTGCCACCCTCACCCGACAGTGAGGGACTATGTTTTCGTTTCTTGCCTTCTTTCAAACAACCACTCTCACGTGCACCAGCTTTTGTGCAGCCACGTGTCTTCCCCGCGAGCCTGGGCCGCTACGAGGCCGTTGTTAGAAACAGCCGTCACGGATGCCCGGCAGGGAACGCTGATGCTGTCCTTCAGGGGAGCTGCCATCTGTGTCCCAGCTTCCTGAAGTGACCCCACACGTCCTCGCAGCGTCCAGCCCTGGGCAGATCCTGGGGTCCTGGAGGGCTGCCTTCCTGCCTCCTGGAAGCCCGATGCATCGGTGACCTCACCCTGTGCACCCCCGCCCCCCACTGCCTCTGGGCTCCACGACCAGAGGGGAGAGCTTTCACGTGATTCCTTCCTAAGACAGCAGCGCGGTGATGCAGTGCAGACATGGGCTTGTTTCCTGGAGCCACCAAACATTCCCGTTTCCTTCGAGCTGTGCCTGCTGACGCCCTGGACCATCCCGAGGGGCAGCCTGCATGACCGGAGTCCTCGCCCCCAGCTTCTCCCCCCCCCCGATTCTCCCTTCAAGCACGAAGGGGTTTCAGGAGCAGAAAACAGACATAAACTCCGCCCGCGTCCGTCATTCTCTGACCTGACTCAGTGGACCTGACGTGACTTATAAGGCCGGCCTCTGAGCGTGGGTCTTAATGAATGCTCTAAGACGTGGGGCAAAAGTACGATTCGGCGACATTTTAGCTGCAGTGGAATGCAGAGTGGCCGACTCACCGCCTTGGCGAGGCCAGAGCATCGCGGGGTCTCCTGGCGTAACGAGCAGCTTGCGTGATGCCTGTGCAAAGTGCTGCAGCCCGTGGGCCCCTGAGGCCCTGTGAGCTCGGATGATGAAGCAAATAAAAGGACTGCGCTCGGCCTGTCCTTCATGGCCGGGCTCTGATGGAATTCAGGAATTCTTCTCACGTGACCTACCGTACTCTGTCTCCCAGAATCATAAACAGAAGAGCTAAAACAACGGCATTAATGCTGCTGACAAGCGCGGGGACATCGGAAATGTGCGCGCGCACACGTACACCCCCCCCCCCCCCAAGCAGCCCTCTCCCAGCCAGCCCTGCTCTGAGGGACAGTCCCTCGCCCTGGGCCTTCACTCAACTCAGAACCTCAGAGACAGAAACGGAGGGTGGGGGGTGGACAAAGCACACACTCCCAGTTAGGAAACAGTTCCTGGGGTGTCCCGTGCAGCGCGGTGCCTAGAGTTAATGCATCTTGTATGTGTGGGAGTTGCTAGGAGAGGAGATCTTAACAGTCCTCAGCACAGGAGACCTTGTGACTGCGTGGGGGAGGTGTTAGCTAGACTCCTTGGGATGATCAGGTTGCAATCTATACAAACACCATATAATTGGCAAGTACACCTACGCCAGTTCTACCTCCTAAGAACCAAACCCAGCCCAACCCCTCAGCACTGCAGGCTGGCAGAGAACACACCACATTCACTGTGGGCAGCTCTGACATGACTGCCTTGTCCCCTGCACCTGGGCAAATAGATTGCATTTTTTCTTTCTTGCTTTTTGAGAGGAAAGGGGTTAATGGGGAAGAGATGTGAGAGAGAGAGAGAGAGAGAGAGAGAGAGAGAGAGAGAGAGAGAGAGATATTTGTTGTCTCATTTATGCAGCCATTGGCTGCTGCTTGTATGTGCCCTGACCAGAGACTGAACCCACAATCCTGGCCTATCAGCATGAAGCTCTAACCGAGCTACCTGGCCAGGGATAGATTATGTTTTTAAACTGAGGTAACGAGCTTCGTTAACAAATCAGTACATAAAGCCAGTGCCAGGGAAAGCCAATGGGTTGGGCGGCTGAGAGGAGGGAGTTCCCACAGAAAGGGCCCTACGGGCCGGACAGCCCCCTCCAGCTCTGACCACTGGTCATCGAGGTCTAACCCTCCCCACCGGAAGTGGCCCGGCTCCTGCACCCTGTGGCCCCGTCACCGGCTGTGAGGGCAGAGAGCAGGCACCGTGGGCGCCAGGGCAGCGGGAGCTCAGCGGGGTGGCGTGGAGCCCTGATGTGTGGTCACTAAGAGGCCGGTGCTTTCACTCTGAGACCAGTTCACAGCCCTCGGGGCTCTGTCCCCTCGTGGAACCAGTGGCAAAGTCTAGATCCTTGTTTTTGCTCTTTCAGCGTCAGCTCATAAAAGCAGGCAGTTTCCCCTTCTGAGCGGCTTGGGGCACTTCAGACACCAAGCCTGAGCCCGATGCCCTGTGGGAATGAGGACCTGGGGAGGAGCGGGCATCCTTCATCTTGCCCCTCAGGGGGCAGCGGCCAGAGCAGCGCCTCCCAGGAGTCCTGGCTCTGCTACCTGCTGGCTGGGGGACTTCTGCTGCCCCCGGATTTGTGTGTAAGAGGAAGAGCAGTGCCCACCTCCCAGAGCTGGGAAGAGTACGAGTTAACGGATGGGAAGCTGGTACACAGGAGGGTGGCACACAGTGAACGCTCAATAAATGCCAGCTTACAGGACCATGACTCAGCCAGTGATGAAAGGTACCCAGAGGTCCCACTTCTAGATACCAGCAACACAAAATCCAAGCTGCTGGGATAATAGAAAACAAAACTCATTTCATTTAAAGAAAGTCTTTAGCCAGGCCAGTGTGGCCCAGTGGTTGAGCACTGGCTTATGAACCAGGAGTCACAGTTTGATTCCCAGCCGGGGCACATGCCTGGATTGCGGGCTAGACCCCCAATAAGGGGCATGTAGGAGGCAGCCAATCAGTGATTCTCTCTCATCATTAATGTTTTTCTCTTCCTCTCTGAAATCAATAAAAATATATTTAAAAAAAAATAAAGTCTTTAGAAAAATTCATCGACCAGTGGGCTCCGGGGCACAGGGCCCCCCACCCCACGCACACTCTATCCTGCACACCAGGTGCTGGAGCTCAGGTCCCTGTGTTTAAACCACCCGACTCCTCCTTCGTCCACGCAGCAGGGGGTGCTGGAACCCATCGCACACCTGCACGCTGCAGGCACGTGGGTGAAACGAGGAGGGAAATGCCGAAGATGCTGGTCCCTGGGGATTCCCACTCCAATGGGGGAGACGAACTAACCAGCATAATGTAATAAATTAGCAAGTGGCCTGGTAAACTAGAAGGTAAGTGCTGTGGAGGAGAGGAAAGGAGCAGGGGCAGGGAGTCGGGCGGGGGGCGGGGGGAGAATGGGGGGCCGTTTAAATAGGAACTTCAGAGGAGGCCTCAGTGCCCACCAGGGGTCTCTAGCCTCAGCTCTTCACTGAGACCACGGGACTTCCAGGGCCCAGGGCACCACGGGACTTCCAGGGCCCAGGGCACCACGGGACTTCCAGGGCCCAGGGCACTGGTCCTCCAAGTGGGAGCCCAGCCCAGACGCCAGGAGGCCAGATCCACACCAGGCACGCGGGGGACCTGGCTCAAAGGCTCCTTCCTCAGAGAAGCCCACATCTCCTCGACATCTCCCCACGGGACAGGCCACTCCTCCAGGCCTCCCTGAGGTTAGAGCTTAGCAAGGACCGAGGGGATGAGAGGTTGGCCTGGGCAGCCAGAGGCAGAGCCCCCAGGTGCTGCGGTACCACAGGGCAGAGGTCTGAGAGGTGCAGGAGGTCACGCAGGACAGCAGGACACAGCACAGGACGCTGTCAGGGGATATATTCCAAGGAACGTCTGCAGGCCTGAGCAGAGGACTGGCTTTAGCTGAGAAGGCTTCCTCTGCTGCCTGGGAGGACCGACGGGGCAGGTGAGGGCAGGCGCAGCTGGCAGGCAGGAGGCCCTGCAGCCACCCCCAGGTGGGAGCAGTGAGTGCTCCACACAGCTGCGTTTTCAGCGAAGCAGAGCTCAGGAAACCCTAACACATACCCACGAGCAGGCACTCAACGTGCAGCCACTGTGTACAACCTGCATTTGTAACCTCAACAGCAACAATGACCATCTGTGCTCAGGGCAACAGCTACTGCCTCCAAGGAGAGGATGGAGGAAAAGCCGGCAGTACTACTGTCACGGGCGTCCCTCCCGTCCACTGCTGACCACTGCTCGAGGGGCATTACCAGAACCACGACTAGCTCTGCCAAGAGCGCGCAGTGTGCGCCCGAGTCAGGGCCTCGCGAGGGCTGACGTGCCTGGGGCTCCCCTTGCTGCCCCCCACCTGCCCCTGGGAGGGGAGGAGACCAGACCCCGAGCATGGCCAGCCAGTGAGCCTTCGGGGCGAGTTCCTCCTGCCCTGGTTACTGTCCCTGCTGGAGACGATGTACTTATTTTTAGCTATCATGTGATTCTCCAGGCTCTGCTTGAGTCACTCTGGTTTCATACTATTTCTCATGGGGGGTGGGGGGAGTGAGAGGGATAAAAAGGCAGGACAGAACTCCTCATTTTGAAATGGCTCAAGTATTGAGAACTCTAACTTTTAACAGTTAACTTGAACGTGTGTGCATTTCTCTTGATGAACTGACTGCACGCCTCTCAAGTTTGGTAGAAAAGTAAGTGTGCTTTAGAACACGTTAGGTGCCAACCAATCACCATCTCAGTTCAAAATGCCTGGTTTTAAGTTGTTCTCAGAGCAGTGTCTTTCTAGGAACGGCGAGGACCCTCACCCCCAGGAAACAGCAACTGCAGAATCCCGACGACACTTGGGGCGCCCCTGGCCTGTCCGCTGCAGCACCGCGCCAGCACCCTGAGATACACCCTCAGGGTGACCATGACACGGGCATCCTGGCACCGCTGTCCTCCTGGCATACAGCAGTCCCTTAGGCAAAAAGCTCACACACCGAGATGGCCATTTGGGGGAACACAGTCCTTACTTACTTCACGATGTTCAGAGTCCCTGCTGA
>PVJC01032809.1:0-19731 GCA_004026665.1 Murina feae
TGCATAACCCATGAACATAGACAACAGGGTGGTGGAGGCCTGGGCCCAGGGGCAGGAGTGGACTATAAGAGGTCAATGGGAGAAAAAAAATGGAAATATGTAATACTCTCAACAACAAAGATTTTTTAAATAAGAAAAAGACAAAAAATTATACCTATTCTTTTGTCAGATTGCCAAAAGTATATATACTGGAAGCCTAGTGCATGAAATTCATGCAAGGGGTGGAGGGAGGTCCCCTCAGCCCAGCCCGTACCCTCTCCAATTTGGGACCCCTCTGGAGATGTCTGACTGCCAGTTTAGGCCCTATCTGGCAGTCGGACATTCCTCTCACAATCCTGGACCACTGGCTCCTAATCACTCGCCTGCCTGCCTGCCTGGTTGCCCCTAACTGCCTCCCCCCACCAGCCTGATCACCCCTTACTGCCTCTGCAAGCTGGCCTGATTACCCCTAACTGTCCCCTCCCTGTTGGCCTGGTCACTCCTAACTGCCCCCCCTGCTGTCCTGGTCACTCCTTACTACCACCCCTGCCAGCCTGGTCACCCCAACTGTCCCCCTACTGGCCTAGTCACTCTTCACTGCCCCCCCTGGAAGCCTTATCACACCCAACTGTCCCCCCTGCCAGCCTGGTCACCCCACACAGCTTGTTCAGTTGTTTGATCATCCCTCACTAACCACCTCCCCACCGACCTGGTCACCCCATGCAGCCTGCTTGTTCAGTCATTTAGCCGTCCCTCACTAACCCCCCTGCTGGCCTGTTATAGGCAGCCATCTTTGTGAGGGTGTGAGGGTCAGTTTGCCTATTACCTCTTTATTATATAGGATATTGCTGTGCTGCATAATGTTAGTAATTAGTTTACTAATAGTAACACTCTACTCCCTAGGCAGTAACTGGAGGGCTGCAGTGGAGAAATAAGCATTGGAGAATAGCTGGTCAGTCTATACCTATGTTAGTCACCCCTGGCCTTGCATGCCAGTTCTGCACACTGTAACACTCCCTGCACTGGCAATGTTGCTGATCCTCTCAGCTGCTGGGGAGGCTGCTGGGAAGAAGCAGGTGTCTAGTAAAGCTTGCAGGTAGTGAGGGTCCTGAGGCAAAGTAATAAAAAGGCAAATGAGTCTTAAAAACCCTTCCTCCTCCCTAACTTTAGCATACACTATCAGAATTACCAAGATGGCTTATATAACACTAGACTGCTAGGGCTTACCCTAAGTTTCTGATTTAGGAAGTCTGGGATTAGCCAATAATTTGCATTTCTAATGAGTTATGAAATGATACTGATGTTACTGATATGAAGACCTCATTCGGAGAACTGTTCTAACCCATTCTCTCATTTGCTACCTATGGCTTTTCTCTGCCCCATGCTGCTGCTCCCCAACTATTCTATGCAAACCAGTTCTCAGATGGTCTTCCATCTCAGAAGGAGGGTTGGGAAATTGAAGGAGCAAAAGGGAACTGTGGATTTAAGGAACTAACAAAGTAGTACCCTCACCCAGACCAAGTGGCTGTGAGGACCAGCTCTGACTACAGTGAAATGAAAGAGCTGCTGTGCAGGAAACACCCCTGTGGAGCAGGACTTGCTTCAGTGGGACTTTGGTGCTCACCCAGTCCACTTCTTGAGTGTGTCATTCATGGATGTGGTAGCGTTGTAATCTGGTGTGGTCTGAAGTTGTCTACTGG
Source organism: Murina feae (assembly GCA_004026665.1). Classification (NCBI taxonomy): domain Eukaryota; kingdom Metazoa; phylum Chordata; class Mammalia; order Chiroptera; family Vespertilionidae; genus Murina; species Murina feae. The sequence continues at coordinate 1,680 of PVJC01032809.1, forward strand.
AGGCACTGACTCTGGGGCCTCCTGGAAGGTGCAAAGTCAGCCACTACGTATGCCCTGCCTGGAGGCACCTGGCATGAGCTACAGAGCAATCTGCAGATGGCTATTACTTGTACTGGTCTTGGAAGTGCCCAGAAGAGGCCAAGCTGTGAACCTTTGCAAACTGCTACTAGTGCCTGCCTGGGGCCACTTACCGAGAGGTATGGAGCACCTTGAGTCCAGCTGCTACTTGTGTGGGAGATTTTAGAGAAGTCTGAAGCCTGAAGCAGGACAGGCCACTCATATGGAAAAGCCACAGAAAACAGCTTGGGTGGGGCTGCAAATTGAGTGGGGCAAGATCTCAGGGAATTACCGGGGTTGGGCAAACAGTGTGAGCAAGGTTGCTAGAGACTCAGATATAGCGACTGCCAGGTAGCTTTGTGGGGGTGGGAGGTCTTAGCAGAGAACAATGGCCTATGCCAGCAGCATTTTTGTCTGGGAGAAAGCTGCCCTCCAGTTCTTACACTGATGCCAGATATTTTAGTTCTTCCCAATATGTCCCTGGTTCCTTTCAAGCTACTGCCCCAGCACTAATCTCAGAGGGAGGGAATCCAAGTAAATTCATGTGCTGGCACTTTAAGAGGAACTGCCTGGGTCTCTGGCTGCCTCCATGTCACTCAGCCACAGTCCTCACTTCACAACACTGAAACCCTGGGCTGAGGGGTTTGGGACCCCTTGCTCCTCATTGGAGGCCTCTTCAGCCAAGATATTCGTCCTCATTAAAAACACACCACAGCCCCAGCTGGTTTGGCTCAGTGGATAGAGGGTCAGCCTGCAGATTGAAGGGTTCTGGGTTCGATTCCAATCAAGGGCACATGCCTGGGTTGCAGGCTCGATTCCCAGTAGGGGACATGCAGGAGGCAGCCGATAAATGATTCTCTCTCATTGATGTTTCTAACTCTCTCTCCCTCTTCCTTCCTCTCTGAAGTCAATAAAAATATATATTTATTTTTTTTAAAGCCCTGGCTGGTTTGGCTCAGTGGATAGAGTGTCGGCCTGTGGACTCAAGGGTCCTGCGTTTGATTCCGGTCAAGGGCATGTACCTTGGTTGCGGGCATATCCCCAGTGGGGAGTGTGCAGGAGGCAGCTGATCGATGTTTCTCTCTCATTGATGCTTCTAACTCTCTATCCCTCTCCCTTCCTCTCTGTAAAAAATCAATAAAATATACATGCCTCTGGCCCTCCTACCAGTCTCTATGTATTTTCTTCTTTACATCTCTAGTTGCAGGGTTTCCATTTAGCCAGATTTCAGGTGGTTCTAAATGATGGTGGTTTTATATTTTAGTTTTAATATTGATGTGCTTGTGGGAGGATGCGAGTACCACATTTACCTACGCTGCCACCTTGTTCTGCTGGCAGTTTTCATCAATCAGGTACTTTGTCTCCTTTATCAATTCTCTCCTAAAAAATATTTGTGTTTTGGATTATATTTAGCTCCTCTAGGAAATGTAATCACTTAAATGAATTATAAAGAGTATGAAACAATTTGTGAGGCAAATAGGCACTGATTGCAAATAATATACCTTTATAAAAACTCCCATTTTTTTCCAGTACTTTACTGTACAGTGGACTGTTATTCCAACCCTTCACCTCACATCCCCCACTCCTGCTCAGACTACCACCACTTCCCCAGAGGATATGCACCACATTCTTTGCCACATGCCTTTGCAGTACCCCCTCCAATGAGGGATGGAGTGTATTTTCCTATCCTAGTGATGTTGGCATTGACCACACGACTTATTTCAGCTAATGGAGACATTAAAAAGGCATCGTGTGTTTCTGCTTGCCCTCTTATGCCTCATTCATCACCAGGATGGACACCCTCCAGTTAGTTCACTGGTTCTAGGAGAAAGTTGAAAAAGAGGGGAAGCGGAGCTGCCTGGTCTATTCAAGTCAACAGAGCCTGAAGTGGAGCCATCCCAACTGATTTGCAAATCTGTGAGGATAAATAACTTGTTTTAAGCCACTAAATTTTGGGTAGTTCGTTATTCAACATTATGTGGCAATACAGAACTGATACACCCATGACTATCCTTGCTGATAGGTAACATTGAAGACATTTCTTCAGGGTATATTTTCTTTTGGTGACCCCCTCCCATGAGGTATAGAAAAGAGTAATTATTAGGAGACAAGAGACCTGGGTACTGGCCTTTCCTTGGTGAACAAGTAAAGTGATCTTTACAAGTCCCTTATTCTTTCTGTGCTTCACTTGTAAAACTAAAGACAGTAATACTTTGACACCTACAGGCTGAGGCCTTAGATTTAGGATGTCTAGATCCAGATTTTATGATTTTAAAAAATGCATCTTATGAAATCAAGTCATATCATTATTTAAGGACAGTCCTAGTTTATTTATAGTTTATTTATGGTTGGACAGTCTAAATTTATTATTCAATATAGTTGCTTAGCAATTTATTATCTCTTTGAACCACAGGAAACCTGAAGCAAGAATTAGGAGACATGGGGGGTCTAGGGGTGAGTTGTATATCCACAGAATAGGGCCAAGGGAAGACACTGAACTAGAATTTAGGGATTTGAACTAAATAAAAGCACATTGGTATCTGCAGTAAGATCCAAGATCAGCACTGTCAGGTGGAGATACAGTCTTCTAAGTCTAGTATCTGACCCATTCTTAAATCTTAACTTCTTTTAACCTCAGAAGAACATTGGTATCTTTTGTCAAGTATATTGTAGTAGCAGAAGAGTATCATTAGAATTGCATAGCTGGTTCCATATTTGTTTGTTCTTTTTCATCTTTCTGGTTGTGGTTCATGAAAGAAATGGTCATACACATATATTCAGGCCCAACAATTATTTTGTCAACTTCTATTACCCCTTGCGCCAAAGGTCAGGTTAGGGAGGCTCCTGGTTGAACGATAAGACTTATCATCTCCCCAAGCTGGTGTAGCAAAGGAGTAAGTTTATGGATAATTTTTTATATGCACTTATTCATCCTCCATTGCATTTTATAGAGAATTTGAGACAAGGAATTGCCATACAGTCAGGGAGACTGGAAAATACAGGGTTTTATGTGGGTGGTAAACTATTGGGTAAAAATGAGCAGAAAGGAGGAATGGGAAGCACTTAACTGTTTCTGTCACAGTGATAAATCTCTGTACTTTGCTCCTGAATTTATGGTACTATAAAATGCTTGCTTTTTCCTGACCTACGTTTTCATTAATTCAACATGTTTATTCTTTCAGATTGTAGCAATTCATATGGGTACACACCCTAAGGTGCTGTACACTTATCCAGCATAGGTACTTCTTTTGTTAGTGTTGTTGTTAATCTTCACTCGAAGATATTTTTTCATTGATTGTTAGGGACAATGGAAGGGAGAGAGAAATAGAGAAACATCAATGTGAGAGAAACACATCAATTGGTTGCTTCCTGTATGTACCCCAGGCCAACGAGAAGCCTGCAACTAAGGTATGTGCCCTTGACTGGAATCAAACATTGGACCCATTAGTCCACAGGCCACGTTCTATTCACTGAGCCATACCAACTAGGGCACACAGGTACGTGTTAACAAGTTATACATCTGTATGAATGCCCAATCAAAATATAGTGGTTTAGAATTAGGGTCTTAAAAGTCCATTTGCAGCACACCACAGACATTTAGCTTCATGATTTTATTTAAGATCATCTGCATCCTGTTGAGAACAACAAGAGGTGAACTATGACCATTTAATAAATAGACATGAGTGCTAAAGGATACCATGTACATTGGTGTGGTGCAGGCAGAGCTGTTGATTTTCTAACTATATTGTGGAATAATTTTACAGTTGGACCTACCACCATTTTTAAGAACCACTATTTTCTTCTAATTGCACAAACACTTCTGCAAGAGAATCCTAAGATGTTATACCTACCACACATCCTCTGGGTTAGTCTTGTCACATTAACAGCTTGGACAAAAAAAATCAAATTATAAGCAGTTAATTATTATAAGAAAAAGCTCTAGGAGACTCAACAAAGGAGAAAGTTGGGAAAGGTTTCAGGACACCACAGTAAAATGCTGAAAATCAGCAATACACTAGATTTCACAGTTGCTCTGTATACTTGGAGATGGGCTAAATCCTGCTAACATAAATGTGACTCTTGCTCTAGCTCAATGTAGTGGTCCTGAATAGCAGTAGTAAATAAATTAATCCTATTTTATACTTTTAAGAGTCCTTGCACGTACATAATTTCAGATTATGTGTCATTGTTTATAGATCACAGATAAGGAAATGGAAGCTCCTGTTGGTTAAGTGCCTTTGCCAAGGTCACATAAAACCAGCCAGCACCTTGGAGACATCTTGCCATCAAAGAGCCAGCCTGCCTATGCCCAGAGAGCCTTTGGAAGACACCAGGTACACTAGAGGCAGAATTAAGTTTTATTATCCTGTATCTACCCTGGACCCCAAGTTTTATCTCTGTTATTTCTGATTCTCCACACTGAATTCCCATGTATCCATGGACTGTGATGCTACACCTTCTTTCCTCCTGCTTTCCATCCCAACCCCAGTGAGCACTAAGTTCTAGTCCAGGGGTGGGGAACCTTTTTTCTGCCAAGGGCCATTTGGATATTTATAATATCTTTGAGAGCCATACAAAATTATCAACTTGAAAATTAGTCTGCTATATTTGGCCAAACATTTCATTAACCCACCCCTAATGCCTTGGCAGGGCCAGAACAAATGATTCCACAGTCCTTATACATTCCCCACCCCTGTTCCAGACCTTTTGTGTCTGTTAGAACATTGACTACAAGGTAATAAGTGAAAGAACTGAGCATTAACCCACATCACATCACCAAATCTGGTGCTTTTGTTGACTTATGATACTGAGTCAGCCATATGATTGCCATTCCTATTCTAAACAAAAGTGTGATTTTGATTCACAGATAAGGTGAATAATTAAACACTCACATGTCATTTAAGTTTAATGTCAACCCATTGCATTTTCAGTCTTACAGTTTTTTTCTTCTTCAAAGTAATATTTTCAAAGTTCTTGAAATCAAGTTGTGATCAGTCAAAGACTCCCTTCATTCAATCATTCATATAGTTACTGATCACAATATTTGGGGCGGGGGGAGTCTTAAAAAATTTCTAAGATTTCCATTCTTTTTTGAGGTTGTATTAAATTCCATTGTATAGATGTGTATAGTTAATTCCATCAGTCTCCTGTTATTAAATACTTTGATTATTTCCTTTTTTAACTGTAAAGAATGCTGTACTCGTAAATCTACAGGATAAATTCCTATAATTGGAATTGCTCGTTCAAGTTGCATCTTTTAGAGGGTGCATTTTACTGTATTCATAGATGGGATATAAATTCTTTTATTTTATAATGCATACATATGTATACTGCAAAACATATATAAATTCAAAAGAAAATCAAAAAGTTTAAACGTGAAAATATCACCAGTTCTTTTTCTGACAAGCAGCCACTGTTAATAGCTCCTTATGTGTCATTACATAGATATCCTATGCAAATGCAAACATGTATGTATATTAGGAATTAGGAAATTCCTCTTATTTGGAAATATTTATGCTTTCTTCTGCATTGCACTTACAAGAGCCCAAAGGTTCTTGCTAAGATGTTGGTTGAGAGAGAAATTATGTCACCATTTATGTTAGAAGCACAGAACTATGTTATTTCATTGTTGAATATCTTCCACACAGTGTAATTATTGAAGATCTGATTTTTTAAAGTTGTGTTTCTATAGACTTTCATTATGTCTGTCTATTCACTCTGGGGAGAAGGATGGCCATGGATATAGAAAGCTGCACTGTTCTTGTCCACAGTTTTTAAAACATGATTCGATCTGGACTGATTGCTTTCTATGACAAAGACTAAACTATATTGCAAACTGGCCTTTCTTTTCTTCTATAAGAGAGTGTAGGCTGAACACATGATTACATAGCTAGGAAATATATTTTATAAGCTGTCCTGGTGAGCGTGTGATGAAGTTATCACTAATAGTACAAGAGTAGAAGGGAGGTGTATAAACTTCTACCTTAATTTACTGCTCTGGATCTGTGCTCATCCTCTCTCCAAAAACTAGTACATAGATATGTCCTCAAGTTTTGAATATGCAGAACAGTCCGACAATCTGGATGAACAACCAGACAGAAGACAATTGGGTCCCTGAATAACTGTGTGAAGCACAAATGTCACACAAACCTCTATTGTTCAACTTGGGGCTTTACATGAAAGAGAAAGAGACATCTGCCTTCTTTAAGCCACTGTATTTGGAAACCCAATTTGTTACAGAGCTAATCCTGTGCCTTAACTAATATGTCTGGTTCTCAGTAGATAACCTGGACTCCTTTGTCCTCTGCTGTGTCCCATTATTATTTTTTATTGATTGATTTTTAGACATAGAGAGGAAAGGAGAGAGAAAAAGGGAGAAGCATTGATTTGTTGTTCCACTTATTTACACACTCATTCATTGGTTGATTCTTGTATGTGCCCTGATGGGGGGTCGAACACACTACCTTGGTATATCAGGACAATGCTCTAAACGCTTGCTACCTATCCAGGGCCTGTAAACTTTTTTCTTAATCTACTTCCTCATTTTGGTGGAGCACAAATGGATGTAAAAGAGAAAATTTTATTGTTTTTGTTTGTGCATGTTTGAAAATACCTTTAATTGACCCTCTTGCTGGATGGTCAGTTTGATTAGGCATGGGATAATACTTGGGAAAAAGTTTTCTTCCGAGTTTGAAGTTATTGCTCAATTTTCTTTGTTATTCTAGAAAAAGTGTGTTTTGATTTATGACTATTTTTCTCTCTCTATTGAGGTTTTAGGGTCTAATTTTTTCCAGTAAGGCTCTGAAATTTCTCAATGTTGTGTTGTTGTGTGGCTCTCTTCTCATCCATTGTTTGGCTCTCACTGGGCCCTTTCAATCTGCCATTAATCCTGGGGAATTTCCTTGAATTACTTGATGAATGATTTTCTCCTGTTTTCTCAATCCTTTCCCTCTGAACTGCTATTTTTTAAATATTGAACCTCCTTGATTGCTCATATTTTCTTAACTTTCCCTCCTTCTTTTCATCTTTGTCTTTTGCTCTATTTTCTATGAAACTTCCTTAAATTAACCTTCCAACCCATCTACTGATGTTTTTCATTTTTTGCCATCATGTTTTTAATTTCTGAGAGCTTCCTTTCTGCTCTTTGGATATTTTTTTTCCTTGTTATTTCCTGACCTGATCATGGATGCCATGTCCGCTGTTATATTTGGGAGAACAGCAGTAATAAATGTTTTCCTTTAATTTTCTTCTCCCATGCAGTCATTGTCCTCCAAGTGGCTTTTTCCTCTTATTCTTTGTGATTGTTTTTTGTTGATCCTTTCTTGTCTGCTCATTGGAGTGAGAGTTTAAAAGCTGATTGAATGCTCTGAGTGTGGGAATGGAGCATGCACATTTATAGTTTCACAGTAGGGTGGTCTTGACTGACCATCAGCTGCTAAGCTCCAGATGTCATTATCTTCATACATTTCCTTTTCGGCTGATCAAGTGTCCCAGAGAAGGGTCTCCCAGTTCCCAGAAAGGTGAAGGGGTGTGTTTCAGGGATTGGGAGAGGGGAGGTAATGGTGGTTACAGTAATCAGCAGTCACTATTTATACTCAACTTACTGCCCATGTTTTGCCCAAGCTCACAACTGTGCTTAGTATGTCCAGTCTAGAGAGCCTCTATTTAAAACTTTTCTGGAGAGAAAGTGTTCATATTTCTGTTGGGGTAGAAGAGGAACACTCACTCCACATAGTATAGTTTGGGAGGGCTTTTAGGGTTTTTTCTACGGAGTGTAGTCTAGGAGGACATCTAGAGTTTTAAAAGATTCTCAAACAAATGGTGATGGAAGGAGACTTGACTTGGGCGGTGAACAAACAATGCAGTGTATAGGTGATGTGTTGTGGAATTGAGCATTTGAAACCTGTATAATTTTGTTAACCATTGTCACCCAAATAAATTCAATTAAAAGGGGGGGAAAGGATTCTCAAACAACTTTTATCATATTCTCTTTATTTCATTGTCCTGCACCCAGTGTTCCCTTTACTTCCATTTCCAGAAATACCAGAAGCCCCTGGTGTTGCCAGTTTCTGGGCCTTTGAGGATTCTGCCATGTCAGTCAGATTGTTTCTAGTTATTCTCCCTCACAAAGCTTATGAGTTTGGCTGTATTAGAGCCACATAATCAATGGCCATTCACTTACCTGTTTTTTAGTTTCAAAAATTAGTACCTGTTTTTCTCCCATATTTGAGAGTATTGGGGAGAGGGTGTTCATTTGTTTAAAGATTCCATTTAGTTCTACTTAGGAAAGAGTGAATTGGGATATACATTTTCAACCTACCATTTTAACCTAGAATCCTGATGATTGCTTTTATTAATCATGTATTTTTCTCATAAGCTAGCAGAGATGGTTTTAAATTATTTACAATCTTATGTACATTATTTCTATTAAGAAGAAAATGTCATTTATTATGAAAGCTGATGGAGATCATTAGGAAATAGTTATAGTCTCTGGTTTAGGGAATTAATTTAGGCCCAGAAGAATGTTATGAATAAAGATGATAAAATCTTAATGACTCTCCAGTTAGGCTCAGAATCTATTGTTTAATATTCCATTTATTTTTAAGATAGAACTTTTTTAAAACATGTACTTGGAATTGAAAAATTAAATTAGTCCTGGCCAGGTGGCTCAGTTGGTTGGAGCATTTTCATACACACACACACAAAAAAAAAAGGTTGCAGGTTCAATTCCTGGTCAGGGCATATACCTAGATTGCGGGTTCAGTTTCTGGTCAGGGTGTGTATGAGGAGGCAACTGATCGATATTTCTCTCTCGCATCTCTCACGCTCTCTCATTTCCCGCCCCCGCCCCGTCTCTCTCTCTCCTATAAACATATCATTGGGTGAGGATTAAAAATTTTAAATTAAAAGGCTGACAGTAAACTGGCCAAATACAGGAATTTAGTTACATAAAAATATGTAAAAGATATTAATCAAATGAATAAAAACTCAGAAAGTGGGTTTGTTTGCAGGCATCAGTTCTTCTAAGAGTGACAAAATTTTAATAAACTCTGAAGATATTGAGAATTCTTTCTCTGTTCTCTACAAATTGATCTTCTAGAAAGAGTCTGCCAGTATGTATCTAAGTAAAAGAGAACCTAATTTATTTCTTCTGCTACTTTTCTCTCAATTTTGTGTCTGCATTAGTATAAAAGGGCTTTTCTTTCTTAATTCCATATTGAGTTCACTGAATCACTGACCAATGGAAATAAATTTTCCATATCCGCTGCAGCTTTGAGATGAGAGGTTTCCATGGCATTCAGAATTACCTGACTTTCTAAAACCCATTAACAAACTTGAGAAGTACAGCAGCTGTAATTGTTATCACTCAGGTCCAATATAATCAGCTGTCCACTACCAGTCAGCTCTGACAGCAGCCTTCCCCCACTGCCTCCTTGCTTCTGAGATGCCTCTCTGAGGGTCAATCACATCTGCCTAGGCAGAGAGGGAGAGTGAATGAATAGATCTTCATTTGCAAGCCAACTATCCCACACAAAACAAGATCATTTCTAACAGGGGAGCTGATGGTGCTTCTGACATTTGCAGGGTATTAGTTGTTGGCATATTTGAAGTGAACTCTGGGGGCTTGTCTCTGCACAGAGAAACCTAACACAGGACCCAGTTAAAGTTTCATTCCAGATTTGTGAAGCATCAGTGAAGTGTGGGTCATCATGATGAAACCCTTTAAAGCTATATTAATGGTTCACATGGTCAATTAACAGGACCCACTGGGATCCATACTGTGTTTTATCAATGTCCCTTTTCTGTGAACATCTGGCTACTTGGCCACCCAAGACAGAGAAAGGGTCCTTCCAAAGTACCATTTGCCTTCAGGAGTGCAGTACATTTTGGGGGCTATTGAGACATTTCGAGCACAGAGAGGTAGAGACGTGGAGACATTTTAATTCAGATACACCAAGTTATTCATGGCAGGTGGAGTTTACTTCTAATAGTCTTAGAACAGTGTTGACTAATCCCAGGCTGGCAGCACCTGAAATGAACAATAGAAATATCCTATACCATTCATCACAGTAATCTCTTCTCTGTTGTCCAGGGAAGAACCTCACTTTGTCTTTTACTCAGGTGGCTTTTCTCTCGGGCAGCTCATGGTTTCTATGTGCATAGGAAGGGCCTTGAGACGGAGCTGTGAGTGACTGGTTTATCTACCCTGCCTCTCATTACCTCCTCGTGGGCTTTTTCTCCCTTCTGTCTTTATCCCAGCATCCCCACATGCCCTTGGACTCTACCCACTGGAAGACTAGCAACCCCTAGAACATTATACATTTAATATAAAGAAATATTTACTTACTATTGGTTTATAATTCATTTTGTATGTGAAAGAAAAGCAAAAAGAATAAAGGAGTCCAAGGAATAAATTGGCACTCGTTATATCCTCTTCTCTTAGAGCCCTGAACTTCACAGGATTAAACACATCTCCATAACTGGTGAAAATGGAATATTCAGATTAGGCAGTAGGAATCACTCCGTGGAGACATACAAGGTTCTGAGCCTGAGACCCCAAGGTTGCCACTGAGAGGGGATCACTCTGGGGGCACGGGCACTTCCGAGGCTGAGACCCTGAGGCTGCAGTGTATGGGGGCGGGGATCACTCTGTGGGGAGTGAATTTGTTTTTGTGTTTTTGAATTTTTATAAAGGGTCAAGAGGGCCTCTGAGCAGCATTCCGCCAGGCCACTCATGCTTCCCACTCTCAGCATCCACCCCCCTTCCCCTTCTGGGACTGGGGGACTCCAGCGGGGCTGAGAGGACTAGATGCCGCCATCTTGTGGCTATGGGCATGCCATCTTTGTCACAGAGTGACAATTAATTTGCATATTACTCTTTTATTAGATAGGATACAACTTGGAAAATTCTCCATTATACAGAGAGGGCCATAGTATCTCAGAGATGGAAAGTGATTTATCTAAACTCATAAAATATATTAGCAGCGGAGCTTGGATTAGAGCTTCTCCTTCACAGTCGGTGTTCTTTTCATTGCACTGTGCTGCTACTTCTATTTAGCAGCAATATCCCTTACAGAGTTTTAGTTAGTTTAATGTGAATAAACTAGTAAATTACACACACACAAAAGAGAGACAAGAAACCTAAGAATCATTAACTAAGCAAGTCATGAAGATTCAAAATATTAAAGCACTGGAAAATCCTAAGTCCTGCAACATTGTATCTTGTATAACTTTCAACCTGTAGACAAGTTGAAGGAATAGTACAAGAAATGAATAGTATGAGAAACACATACCCTTCACCTAGATTGGCTGATTGTTAACATTTTGTCATATTGGCTTTCTCTTTCTCTATAAACAACATATGGTTTACATTAAAATCAATCCAGTAGAGTTTCCTTGCTTTTGTTTTATTTTCATGTCATTGACTCTTGTAAAGAGACCAGATTAGTGCCTTTTCTTTAAATAAAAAAACCTCCCAATAATATGGATTTGTCTGATTTTTTCCTTATGATTAAATTCAAGTTTAATGTTTCACAAGTATATCAAATAGAGAATATTATGTCCTCCACAGTGTATCAGCTTTATTTTTTAAAATATATTTTTATTGATTTCAGAGAGGGAGAGACAGAAATATCAATGATGAGAAAGAATCATTGATTGGCTGCTACTGCACACTCCACACTCTGGATTGAGCCTGCAACCCAGGCATGTGCTGACTGGGAATCAAACCATGACCTCTTGGTTCATGGGTTGACACTCAACCACTGAACCCTGCCAGCTGGGCTATCAGCTTTTTAAATATCACTTTCCTAATTTATAAATACTCTATGCAGTGATCATTTGAGGCTGTGTGAATATCTATCTGTTCCTCAACAAATTTCCATTCAAAGACTTGAGCATTCATTAATGATGCTTTTCTGTATCAGCTATAGTCGTAGTTGCAAAGTTGTGATTTTATAATTTATCATTTCTCATACATTTATTAGTTTAGAGTCTTCTGTAAGGAAGAACTTTCCATTCTTACTAAGGACCCCTAGATTCTTTTTTATTCAATGTGTCATAATCTATTATTACTTCTTTTAATATTCATATTGTCAAATGAAAGCTCTTATAAGAGAGCACCTATGTCCTTTTGACCTCTCTATGTCAATTTTTTGGCATGTCCTTGGTTTCTGGCCCAACACATTCTTCCACACTTACTTTGAGCATTTCCTATCTTATTAGATCCAAGGGATCCTAAATTCTTTTAGTGAGGAATTATACTTAGAAAGTATATACATATATACATATATTTCTTACACAAGAGGTAGATTTTAAAATCCAATCTTTTTATCTTATATATTTTGCTTAGGAATATATCCTAGTAATTTCTTCATATCTGTTCTTAGAGATCTTTCTTACTCTTTTACACAGCTAAATAGTATTCCATGTAGCATAGTTTTTCTCCTATGTTTGAGCTTTTAGGTTGTCTCCAGTATTTTTCTTTTGCAAATAACACTAAAAATAAATGTGTGCATATGTATTTCATATTATTAAAGGTGCATATTCAGAGTAAAGTCAGAATAGTGGGATTTCTGGGTCAAAGATAAATACAAATGTATTTTGTTAAGTATTGCCAAATTCACCTCCATAGGGATTGCACAATTCAGCACTCCACCTAGCAATGTAAGAGAGTATTGTTTCTTCACAATCTAGCTAACAAAATGTTTAATAAAACTTTTGAATTTTTGCTAATTTGATAATTGAGAAACTGGTCTCAGTGTGGGTTAGATGTGCATTTCTTTCATTATGCATGAAGTTCATCAGTTTTTCACATATATAAGGTCTAAGTATGTGTATTTATAATTAAATTTCATCTTTTTTTCCTATTTTCTATCAAGTTTTTGTCTTTCCATCTATTTTAAGAGCTTTGTACGTATTAGAGACAGTAGCCCTTTACAAGTGATAGGTTTTAAAATATTCTTCTAGTTTGATAATTTCTTTTACTTACTTTTTCATGTAATATAATGTATTGTTTTAAAGTTGCATTAATCAACCTTTTAAAACTATAGCTGGGTTTCTGACATCCACAGTATAAAATGAAATCACATGTATTTTCTTCAAAGAATTATACATTTTCAGCTTTTTAATGTCAAAACTCTAATCCATTTGAAGTTTATTCTGGTGTTTGGTGTGAAGTATGTATCCAATTTTCTCTTTTTCCAAATCACTATCCAGTATTTCCTACATCATTTATGTAAAAATATTTTTTCTGCAGTGATTTGAATAACATCTTGGTCATGTATTAGGTTTTTGTATATTTCAGGGTCCACTTCTGGACTTCTCACTAGTATGTCAGTCTGTGACTGTGTATTTCACTTTTTAAATTATTTATAATTTCTAGTATGTTTCAATATCTCATGAGCTTAGTCATAGAATTTCCCTACCTAGCTTTACATATTTATTTTTATACATGAAATTAAAATAGTTCAGCTCCAGAGAGTCATTTCAGCAAATCATACCCTGTTTGTGCCCCTCCAGATGTGCAGCTAATGTGACAATTTCCAATAAATCATGCCTTATAAGCTCAAATCTGAGTTGATATAAAATGCTACGAAAGGTCTATCCTACTAAAAGTATCTTATAAATTTTCTTTGTGTTCTTTCTGCTAGTAAATGCCACTAAATGTTTGTTCCTACAGGTTGTTTGCAAGGAGATTTCACTGGGTCATCTTTTTTTTCTTCCCCAGATGAGCATAAATTATTTTTATGAAGCAGGTATATAACCCATACCCCAAAAGGTCATGGGTTTAATTCACGGTCAGGGCACATACCTAGGTTGCTGGTTCAATCCCTAGTTGGAGTGTATATGGGAGGCAGCTGATCAAAGTTTCTCTCTCATATTAATGTTTCTTCTCTTCCTTCCTCTCTTTCTAAAAAGCAATAAAAACATATCCTCGGGTGAGGATTAAAATTTAAAAAAAACAATAGAAATTTTAGTTTATATTTTCTCTTTTATGCAAGTATTATTTTGCATAGAGTCTTTTTTTATAAACAGGAAATTTCTGATTTTGTTAATTTTTGATTTTATTGCATTGTCATCCAAGAATGTGTTTTCTGTTATTTCTATGTTATGGGACTTACTGAAGCTATCTTTATGACTTAACCAGAGGCTCGGTGCACAAAATTTGTGCACTCTAGGCGGGGGGGGGGGGGGTGTCCCTCGGCCCAGCCTGTGGCCTCTCACAGTCCAGGAGCCCTTGATGCCTTGGGGGATGTCCAGCAAATGGCTTATTCCTAAGCCGTTAGTCGGACATCATCAATGCTGCCATGGAGGTGGGAGAGGCTCCCACCACCACTGCTGTGCTTGCTAGCCATGAGCCCAGCTTCTGGCAGCACACTGTGGGAGCACACTGACCACCAGGGGACAACTCCTGCATTGAGCATCTGCCCCCTGGTGGTCAGTTCTCATTATATTGACCAGTTGTTCTGCTGTTGCTTCGATTTGCATATTAGCCTTTGATTATATAGGATATTTGGTCAATAGTTGTGTATATTCCATTTGTGTTGGAGAAGAATGAATGCTCTCTACTCTGGGTTTATAGAGTACAATATATATTACGATACCTTATTGATACTGTTGTCTTATATAGTTCTCTTATACCTTTACCTAATTTTTGTCCACTGGTCTGTTTTGGACTATGATTTTTATACTAACATCTACTCGCTTTAACGAATTTTTCTCTTTTTCCCCTTTCCTTCCTTATAATTTTTGCTTTTTTAAAGATTGTTATGTTTCCAGCACACAGACTTTTATAAATATTGTATTGTGGGTCAAGAAGAGCATTTTATATTGAAAGACCACATTTAATTTCAGAATTTTGAGACTTGTTTAACTCCAATATGATAGCTCTGAAAAATCTGAAGGAAACTGTAGGAAGTGATTTTAATACATCGTATTTAATAATTCCACACATAAGTTTGATTACTCTGGAAAAGTCATAATTACCTATTAAATATTATGGCCTTCAATTAAGAGCAATTTATCTTTACCTAAGTTTTTTTCCAGTTCTGTTTACATTAATCTGCGTCTCTATTTAGCAATAAAGTAAGATCAAAGAACCACTTGGGGAAAATAATAACCTTTTCTATAATATGTTAGGTAAAATTGCTTTAAGTTCAAATTACATACCTAAATACAGAATGACAGATATCGTAGCAGGCCTACCTGAAGTCCAAATTCAGTTCACGTCTTAATATTCTTATTAAATTTTGGTATTAAAACACCCCTCTCCTTTCCCCCCACAAAAGTCATTGTTCATTCGGTGGTCTCCTACTATAGTAGGTGAAATAAGTGCACACAAAAAAATTTATTAGATTAAAAACTAACCTCTTGACTCTTCTGATTCATGGAGAATATTAACAAGAACACAATACCATTCATCTTGATCTCAAATGCCTCAGGATCCACCATTGCCTGCCAAAGGTCATCGTAAAGAACATGTATCACAGTGCCACTGATATCTGTGTGTAGCCTGTTAAATGGAAGTGGTTACCTAGTTTAGTTGAGCCACAAATTGAATTCCCTGCAGTAATTTGAGATGAATTTGTTTAATGCTCTCTTGTATTTCCCCCATCAATTTGCCATTTAGGACCTGGTGAAAAGGAATAGTTTGTGTAGCTGAATGCCTGGACAGATTTAAAACGAGGCGATGTGTGTGATTATTCCTCTCCCAATTGTGCTATTATCTGGCCTACAATGATAATGCTGTGCTACTTGGAACCATGAATCCGTTTGCCCAATGAAAAATGTGTTAACCAGTGTTAGCACCATCCAGCGGGCTGATCATCTCAATTTGGGCTGAGGAAGAAACACAGTTCACCCCGCAATGGAACACTGACTGCTTTGCATGTAACAAGTTTGAATGTTACAAACTTAAGATGCATGATAAATTTTAGCTGTAACAATTATGGGTTTATGTTCCTATAAAATTGAAGGTCATTTATGTCAACTGTAATTGAAAAAATTTTTTTTTCATTTTTAAAAACATCAAAAAGGAATCATCTAAATGCAAGACATAAAATGCATTTTTAATTTAAAACATTTTTAATTCCTGAAACATTTCATTTATCCAAAAATTCATTTTCTTGGATACTTCAATGGTTTTCCTGATACTTAAGTAAAAATAAAGGTTGGGTGATTTATGGTAACAAAAATATTAGACTCTTGCTAAAAATTAAAAAGTCATTTATCTGTTCTATTATACTAATTTTTCTTTCCCATCCTAAGAATAAATGATTTACTACCATATCCTTATTCCAGCTTCTTCTTACAATAGGATTTCTAGGATATCTAGTTTTATTTCCACATATAGCAAGAACTCTCTCATGAGAATGAAACTTAAGCACATCAAAAAGTATCTTCTATGAAGTTTTTTTGACAAACACTGTAATAGAAATTCTGTTACAATAATAAGGATAACAGACATCTTCTAGTTGACAACTCTGATACATTAATGGGAAAATGAATTGTGATTTGGAATGCATTGAATTAAATCAGCTCTAGATTTGACTTCTGGTTGCTATGTCACTGCATATTATTTTCAAAAAGTATAAATTGCTAAGAACAACTAAAATTTTTAAAGGATTTAATATCATGAAGAGTCAGGAAAAAAGAAAACATGCTTATTGTCACATTAATTAATGCTGAATTCTAATTGAATTCTATGAGTGTTGACAAATGCATCAGGGAGTTTGTTTTATTCTTTGCAACCACAGTGAATAAAATAAGGCACAGAGAATGCTGTCAATGTGTTACTCTATCTTACTGAAAAGCAACTGCTCAGGAAAAAAAAAAATTCTCTGCAGGCAAAGTGAAACTCATAACTGACAGCAAAAAGGTAGAAATCAAAGGCAATAAGCTTTATAGAAGTTTTTACCCAGAACTCTAAATTAGAAAATCTTCCTCCCCACACTTTGACCCCAAAGAATCTATTGAGTCCGTTTTTGCATCTGAAGTTCACTACTGGAAGGGTACTGAAAAAAAAGATGGAAATTTGGACAGTTAGTTCTTCCTTCAGGGAAGAATACAGACAGATGTGTGTGCGTGGGCAAACAGAAAGCCTCGTGGAGGCATGCCTTTAACAGTACACAGCTTTATCTGTGGGCCACTGGGAAAGGTTCTCAGTGTCGGGACCCATGCTGAGGTCAGGTCCCCTTCCAAGGAGCACGACTCGTCTCATTGACTCCAAAAGTCTTGACTTCATTCATCTACTTCCATCAACTCTTCAAAATTGATTTAAGACATTGGCAGGCCATCTCTCCTTTTTGTGCTCAGATTCCTGGACTGTAATTTATCAGCCTGATCTCTTTTTCCCCCTTTCTTTTTGTTTCCTCCGGAAAAGTTTCCCTGCCCCTGACCTAACCAAAGCTCATCCCCTCAGTTCTCATTATCCTGGAACCTGTACCTCTGCCGGGTACCTCCACTTCACTCTATGTGATTGTAGATTTTGGACAGGGACTTCCTGTCCTCCTCTGTGTCTCTAACTCCCTTGAGCAAATTCTTCAGGCTTAGTTTGGGATTAACGCTAATTACACAGTGGTATATATGGAAATGAGAGGCAACCAGTTTGGAAACACTTGTTTGTGGGAAAGATGTTCCATTTCACTTAGAAATGTTAGGAAATGTCAGTTTATTCTAAGCCAAAATGCAAATATATCTCATCTTGTTATCACCTTAACCATTTACTAAAACTCTGTGAAATTATTGGCATGTTAATGGATTTTCTAGGCGGCATTTCTCTCCTTCCATGAAATAATCTAGACCATTAAATCATTCAATAAATGATTCTGAGTCACTCACACAGGTTTAGCTCTGGATAATTATAGGCTTTTCTTATGCTACATGAATTGCATGGAGATGCAGGTAAATTAGCAGTTTAGATATTCCCTGAATGGTTCCCTCATGAATTAGGACAATGATATGTATTTGAACTTGGGGAAAAAAAAAAAAAGAG
>PVJC01032810.1:0-19728 GCA_004026665.1 Murina feae
ATTTACTGTAACGTTTTTACGGTTCATTCGTATTGTAGCATGTATCAGAACTTCATTCCTTTTTACGGCTGAATAATACTCTATTGTATAAATATGCCACATTTTGTTCCTTGATGGACATTCGAGTTTGTTTTTTGGCTACTGTGAATAATGCTGCAAGTAACACTGGTGTACATGTGTCTGTTTGAGTCCCTGTGTTCAATTCATTTGGATTTCTACCTGGAAGTAGAATTGCAGTGTCATATGGTAATTCTATATAAGTTTCTGAGGGACCACCAAAGTGTTTTCCACAGCCACTGCCTCATTTACATTCCCACAGCAGGTTTTCTTTTCCTTTTTTTTAAGCAACTTTTAAAAGCTTTTTTTCTAAAAGGAAGGAAGGAATAAGGAATCAGCTTGCATCTCAAGGAGCCAGCCTGTGTAATCTCTCATCTTGTCACACTGTCACACTGACTCTTATAAATGGACTGTAAAATGGTCCTCATTTTAACACTTGGTTTTATTTTTTTGCTATTACGCACACATGTAATTACGTACATATTTCTCCTTTTTATTCACTAGCCCCTATTATTTCCGTTTCCCATGCTCCGGTTGTGGGAACGCATTATTTTGGTTGGATAGAAGGAAGCGTGTGCAAGGCCTGTTATTAGTCACCCTACATGGATGCTGTTCTCCTAAATACCCAGATTCTTCCACCTCACCAGATTGTGGTTACACTTTCCAGTCTTTTTCCTCCTGTAACAAGTTTTCCCATGTCCTATCCCAGAGCCATTGCAGGCTGCTCTTCCTGCTTCTGGCAGATTGATTGTCTCATTTCGCAGTGCGGTTTTGCTTTGCTCATAGAAAGAAATTTTCCTGCATTAATCTTTTCTTTTAAAATTTTGGAATAATTCCACTAAGTATACACTTTAATGGTTACTAGGAATGTGAACTTCATATGATTACAACCAAAAGATGACATTTTTGAACATTGCACTCTATACATCATTTTGGTCCATTATGTGCCCCAAGCAGAGGAGTTTTAAGCTGATTGATGTTAGAAGTCCTACTAGCAAGAACCCCACTAGAAGGCGCATTCTCCATGTGCACCCTCTTATAATGCCAACCCAGTTAAGAAGCAAGTAGGAATCACAAAATGTTTTTATAGAGCATAAAGCAAGTGAAGTACTCTTCTTGGGTGAAAAATCTAATGGGTTCCAAAATATCTCAGTAACTAATCAGGAGAAGTAATCTATAACAATAAAAGCATAATATGCAAATTGACCAAATGACTGGACAACAGAATGACCATCCGGATGACTATGCTATGACACACTCTGGTGCCAGGCCAGCCAAAGCAGGTGCTATGTGATTGGTCAGGGGCCCTGCCATTGCCCCACAATTGCCCCACAGAGGGAGGCCCAGGCCACCCTCTGCAGGGCAATGGGAGGGCTCCACAATCGATCACCCCAAGAGGGAGGCCCAGGTCACCAGCTGGTGGGGTGATCAAGTGGGGGAGGGGAGAGGAGGGCTTTGCAATCACCCCAAAGAGGGAGGTCCAGGCTACCTGGCCAGCAGTGCTGTGGCAGGTGGGCAGGCCAGCCAGCAATCACCCTACAGAGGGAGGCCCAGGCCAGCCAAGTGATCACACTCCATGCCTGTTGCCAGTAGAGGGAGGTGACTGGTGTCAGTGGAGGGGGTTGCAGTGCTGCTCAGATGGCAAGCAATGGCAGCGGCAGGGGTGGGGCCAGCTGCCCGGGAGAAGGAAAGCCCCGATGGGCCCTGATCACTAGCCAGGCCTAGGGACTCTATCCAAGGGGTCGCAGATTGCGAGAGGGTGCAGGCCAGGCTAAGGGATGGACACACGGACACACACACACACACACACACACACACACACACACACTTGCACAAATTTCATGCACTGGGCCTTTAGTATCTTAATATATTTTAAAAGTATAAATAAATGCCAAAACATACATGAAAAAATAATAAATCAACATTTTAAGCTTAGCCAGTGTGGCTCTGTGGTTGAGCATCAAACCATGAAATAGTCATGGTTTGATTCCCAGTCAGGGCACTTGCCCAGATTGGGGGCTTGATCCCCAGTACAGGGTGTGCAGGAGGCAGTCGATCAATGATTCTCTCATCACTCATGTCTCTATCTTTCACCCCCTCTTCCTTTTTCTCTGAAATCAATAAAAATATTTTTTAATTTAAATAATGATAGGCTTAGTATCACTGATTTTCCTTTTGTCTCTCACTCTAATATGGTTCAGCACAATACTAGTGGCTGGAAAAAATTTTATTATGACAAAAGAAAAGCAAAATTACTTTAACTTTTCTTTGATTCCATTATTCCACTTCCTCAAATTTCTCTCCCATGGAAATCACTCACACAGAGCCCTGGGAAAAACTGAGAACCAAGTAAAGTTTATTCTCAGTAGATTCTCTCTTTCTTTTCTTATACTTCCACCTCCCCAGGTACCCAAAATAGGTCAAACTGTACCTCTCTTAGCCTTTGTGTGCCCCAAAAGCAAAAAGAATCTACCCAAAGGGGAAAAAAAAGCTTGAGTTCAAACTAGACCTAAGATTACTGAGAGAGAAATTAGCCTTAAATACAATCATACAATTTCATAATAATATAGAGAACCAGCAACCAATTCCTGCCATACCACTAATAAAGTAACCAGCCCAGCAAGGTTAAAAATGAGAGAGCAATGAGTTACACTAGAGGCATAGCAGACTAAAACCCAGGTCCACTGGCCTACAAAACTGAAAGAGCTTCATCTTTACTCTGTGTTGTTGACTTTTGTAACAGAACATAAAATTCAGAAATCACTGAGATGTGAAACTACTCAATTTATAACTTACAGTTCATTGCACATTCACCAGCATTAAATATTTCAAGTATCTATCCAGGGATGGTTTTGTATCTGGAGTACTATGCTATAAACTTTCAAGTCTTGTTGTACGAGGTGAAATTCCAAATAATCCTATATAATAAAGAGCTAATATGCAAATAGTTGTCTTACCCTCACACCATCACACCCTAATGGTTCAAACACGCAACACTGGGGAGAGAGAAAAGGGGACCAGCCAGGCACAAATGAGCTCACGAGAGAGGAATGGGGACCAGCCAGTCTGTAGCCCAGGAGAGGGACAAGCCACCCGCCCCGCTGTCCTGGTGCCAGAGGCTGCATGTGTGCCTGCTGCCCAGGACAAGGACAAGTTGCCTGCTCCATGGTCCCAGGCACTAGCACCTGTGGCTGTGACCCAGGAGAGGGACAAGCTGCCCGCCCCATGGTCCCAGGCACCTGTGGCTGCAGCCTGGGTGAGCTGCCTACCCATGGTTCCCTGTGGCTGCAGCCAGCCTGGGCGAAGCCAGCTTGGGTCCTGGGTGCCTGCAGCCGGCCAGAGGGAGGAAATCCTGGGTCCTGGGTGCAGGATGGGGCAGAGCAGTAGGGGCGATCAGGCAGGCAAGCAGGCAGAGTTAGTGGCAACCAGGCCAGTAGGGGAGTAATTAGGGGTGGTCAGGCCAGTAGGGGAGCAGTTAGGGGCAATCAGGCAGGCAGAGGTGATTAGGGGCAATTAGGCAGGCAGGCAGAGGGATTAGGGATGATCAAGCAGGCAAGCAGGCGAGCAGTTAGGAGCCAGTGGTCCTGGATTGCGAGAGGTACTCAAGACATCCCCCAAGGGGTCCAGGATTGGAGAGGGTGCAGGCCAGGCTGAGGGACTCCCCCTGCCCCATGCACGAATTTTGTGCACCAGACCTCTAGTCTTTCAATAACTAGAAGAAAAGAGCCCATAAAGAAAAGAAAATGGACAGACACAAATGGGTAGAATGAGAAAGTAGCATACAGGTTAACTATAATTTTTAAAAAATTATTTAAAGAACCAGCATTTAAGTGGATGAAAAATTTTTATGTTAGAAAACTTTTTCAAATATTTCAGTAATCAGGATGTCTTCAAGGTTTGGCCCAGGCATGCAGACATATTTTCTAACAAGTATGATAAACCCTAAACCAAAGAGTACCAAACTCTATATATTGTCTTTTTCTATGCAAGCAGACCTATGATAAAGATCAATTTATAAATTAGGCACAGTGAGAGATTAACAACAATAGCTAATAATAAAAGAGAAGAATTATACTAGAATCAAAGTTAGTTGAATTGTGGTCTCTAAAAATATCTAATGGCACTGTACTCACCTTTTCACATAAGAAAGTACTTCACGGCTTTCTTTGGCATATCTGAATTGCCAGCATCACTGCTCTTGTGCTTTGGGGCCATAATGAAGTAAAATGCAGGTGACTTAAATACAAACACTGCCACACCGACAGTGTGGTCGGTACCGGAGCCTCTAGGGTGTAAAGACGTAAAGACGCTAAGACGCTAGGCAAAGGGGGACTTCAAGATTTCATCATGCTACTCAGAGTGGTGTGCAATTTCAAACTTACAAATTCTCTATTTCTGGAATTTTCATTTTAATATTTTTGGGCTGAGGATAATTGAAACCAAATAAAGAGAACCCGACAGGAAGCAAAACAGCAGATAAGGTACGTTCCTTGTACCCAAAAAGGTGTCACGGCTTCAGACCTCATTCTCTTAAGTAATTTATCCTTACTCTTTAATGTGAGGTATAAAATATATTTACATGTATCAAAGTCAAATAAAAAACAAATACAGCCCGGCCTGCGTGGCTCGGTGGTTGAGTGTCTACTTCTGAACCAGGACGTCACAGTTCGATTCCTGTCAGAGTTCATGCCCGGGTTGCGGGCTCAGTCCCCACTGTGGGGCCTACAGGAGGTAGCCGGTCACTTATTCCCTCTCATCATTGATGTTTCTATCTCTCTTTGCCTTTTCCATTCTCTCTGAAATCAATAAAATGTATATTTAAAAAAAAAAAAAAAGAAACCCCCACACACAAACCATTAGCTAGCAAACGTATGTCACTATTTGAGTACAATAAACAACTTGGTGGGGAGAAACTGAGTAGACCCAATCCAATACAGTGAAAAACATCAAACACAGGCTATGGATTGGAGGATGGGGAATAGGCGTGATTCTTATTTTTCTGAGGCGCTTTTCTGAAAATTAGTATTTTGATTCAGGAATTTTAATCAACTTTTCGGTCTTGTTATAATATTGGTGTTGGGTTTTTCTCTTCATTTAAGTGGTTGACTGTTTTCTGTAAACTCTCAAAACCCTCAAGACTCCACTTTCTTTTAAGACCAGAAGTTTTTATTTAAAAGTCTTTAAAGTAGTTAAAGGTAAATAACGCTTTTTATATTATTGCCCCAAATTATACTTCTAAATTTAATATGATGATCATAATAATTGTTGAAGTTACCTCAAATGATATATAATATATTAACACCATGACAAGATCTGCAGAGAAATCTAAGTCAGTAAGTAATATATACATGCCCACTCTCACTCCTACCCCACTCCCCACACTCCCTCCAAAACTTGCCAAAACATTCTTTTCCCACTCTGTTTTCACCCCATTTTCAAAATTCCCAGGAAGTCTACATTTATTTCCAAAATTTAGCCAATGACTTGCAAAGCAATTATCATGTCATTGAACACTTTGTACTAGCTACTGCCCTGGCTTCGTAGCTTCCTTGATAATAATTTTACCTGTGAGTCCTCAAGTTCAAGTCTAACATTATTAATACTTAGCCATGTCCAGTTTCTGCATTCTTACTAGAAAGATAACATCACCACCCACATGCCACATGACAGGACTGTCGCTTGCTAAATTGGCATTGTAGGAAAAAGTAGGGAATATCACATGCCAGCTTCAAAACACCACATTAAGTTGGAAATATGTTTTATCATTCAACTTGACCTTCAATATTTCATTTTACACTTGGTGGGTAGGCGTTCCTCATATTGTTGATAAACGCTAGGCAGGTGGTGAGATGGAACTCAATGTAGAACTATAGCTACATGCAAAACTGCTTCAACAAAAAGAAGTGCCTGACATGTTAATGCAAAATCACTTCACATTTCATTGCTCATTTAAAGCACTTCGTTGGTGGCAGCCATGGGAGACTCTCAAGCTTTTCATTTTACAAGATTAGGCTCCTAAAGAGAGCTACTCACCTCTTTCTCAATTTCCAAAATTCCCAGGGAGGGATTCTAACTATTCACTAGACTAACCTTGAACCAATCAAAAGTGGCCAAAATGGAGTCTCATTACAAGTGATATGTAATAAGAGAATATAGCACAGGGGGAAAAAATAAGTGAGTATTGCCATGAAAACACACATGTACACTCATAAACCTTTAGATAATAGCAAAGAAGAGCCCATAATTAGTGCTCAGATGTGTGATATAAGCAACATAATCTATGGGACTTAGAGATTTAATGTTGCTTGAAGATAATAGAGGAGAACTTTCTGAAGGATGAGTGACGCACCATGTCATATTGCACATGTAACATATTACACATCTACCTCTGATGTACAGGTAAGATTTTATGTCATTGAAGAGAGCCAAAGGCTCAAAAGGCTGAGCAGTCGCAAACAGAGACTTTCAAATCATTCAGCAAAACTTTGTCAAGGATCTGTGCTGTATACAGGATTGCACAAGAAAGCAAAGAGCAAAGATCATCAGGAAGGGTTAGGGAATAGTATGATCATTTTGACTTACTTATACTTGGTTGAAAAAATGAGCTCAGAGAATATTAATCTATTTTTCTCAGTATTGAGGGAAGTTTCTAGTTGCATTTTATGGAGTATTCTGCTCAACTCTGACTCTTACACATTTTATCATCTTGAATAAAGGCATTTAAAGAATGCTTCCAAAATCTGCTGAGAATACAAATTTGAGAAAGCTATTTAATAAATCAAAAATACTTCAAAACATTAAAATAATAGATCAAAACTAGCATAATAAAATTTGATACAAATCAATATGAAGTACTATACTAAGGATCAAAATGAAAACTGGTTTGAAGCTCAAAATGTGGCAGATCTGCAAAATAGCCATATTTGGGGCAAAAAAATCTATGATCTTTTGTTAACTACAGCATTGCTACAATCCAACCTTCTGACAAGGCGCTGACATGTCAGTTACAATCTTTTGTGGAATTAATGGAATTATTGTGCCCCGAACAAGAGTGTCAGTAATGTTGCTGCTGGGTCTGATCACATTTAGATGATTTGGTTCAAATCTAGATTCTAGATTCAAGGGACACATTGGCAAACACTTCCAAGGAAGGGGATCAGAAAGTGGAAGGACCTGGCAACCATATTATGAAGAATAACTAAAGGGTCCAAAGGAGAGAAAAGTAACCAAACAAGAAAAAAGTTTCATGAGAACAATTAGACTAATTCTGAGGGTCTCCAGCCGGTGGAATAAGTACCAACGAAAGGAAGTTACCTAGCGGTAGTGTTGTGTTGGGTTTGAAAAAGAAATCAGTAACAATCACTGCTGCCACACACACACACACACACACACACACACACACACACACACACACGCACAAAGAAAAGAAACAAAAGAGTTACCTTTTAAATAGTGAACTGAACAAATATCTGCCAAAGACCTATAGATCAAATCCCTGTAATAGGGACGAGGTTGGGCTCAATGACCTAATAATCTCTTCCAATATTCTATATTCCATATTCCATTCTTGTCTTTTTCTTTCTATATCACACTAGAGTCCAGTGCATGAATTCACGCACCAGTGGGGTCCCTCGGCCTGGCCTGTGGGATTGGGCCAAAACCAGCTCTCCAACAACCCCAGAGGGGCCTGGATTGCAAGAAGGTGCAGGCCAGGCTGAGGGACCCCACCAGTGCACGACTAGGGCTGGGGAGGAGTACAGGAGGTTGGCGAGTTGGCGAGGGATCGTGGGAGGGCTCCAGAGCGTGTCCAGCCCATCTTGCTCAGTCCTGATCAGCTGGACCCCAGCGGCAAGCTAACCTACCAAAGTGTCTGCCCCCTGGTGGTGAGTGCATGTCATAGCAAGCGGTTGAGCGACCTTAGCATTCACTAGCATATTTTGCTTTGATTGGCTGAAGGAAGGACTGGATGACTGAACACTTAGCATATTAGGCTTTTATTATCCTACATAATAAAGAGCTAATATGCAAGTGGTCGTCACACCCTCGCACCCTCACACTGGGGCTAGGGAACCTGAGGCTGCGCCCTCCACTCTGCGGGGCTTGACAGGGGTGGGGCCGTGAAGCAGGGGGTCTCCCAGGGGTGAGGACGATGGAGCCCCTAGCGCTAGGACGTTTGCATGCATGACTCCGGAGACCAGGTTCTGTGACGCAGGTCTAATTTTATTGAGGAAGTACAGCAGTATATATAGTGGAAGTGGCCAATCATAGAACGTCTTATTAGGGAGCCAATAAGTGTAAAGGTCAGGGTACTGTGTACGTGGCTCTGGGAGGGACTCAGGCGGGCGTTGCCATCTTCCTGGTTTGCCAGAAAGATCTGAACTGCTGGAGTGTGCTCACAGCAGTGCATCAGCCACTGCACCACGATAAACCTCCTGTGCTCTACCTACAGGGCCAGCCAGATCTGGGTCTTGCCCAATTTCGAGGTGTGTGCAGGTGGGTGGGGACTTGACTTTGGGTCCCATGGCGTGCCCAAGACACTGACTGGAGGGAGATTTTCATATACATTTTACTAATTTTCTTTCATCTCTGACACTTCTATTATAAAGGGCAAATAGCAATATTAAAATAGTTTTTCTAATTAATTCCCTTTTAATGTGCACAAATTTCATGCACCGGCCACTAATTTAGGACATAAAGGTAGGGGGAGCTCCTTTAGCCAAACTGAATAAAGGAGCCAGCTGACATCCATTGCCTTCAACACTTTTAGAATTCGAAAATTACCATCTGCTTGGACAAGATGCTTGGCAAATTTATGTTACTCTAAAACTTCACATTAAATTTACCCAGAGAATAGATGTAATAATACCAATGCATGGACTGCTTACTTAAGCAGGAGTGAACCTAGGGAAGCCAAATGTAAACATTTCTAGCCTGAAGATCAAAACCATAACAGTGTCTACAACTCATTCAGGATAAAATGAGGACTCCTATGTGCTCTGCTATGGAGCTTTTATATGCTGCTGATGAGGCACACTCTTCCAACTGAAACAGGATTTAAGCACTAGCTATGTCGCTTGCTGGTTGCTATTAACTTGGGCAAGTCATTAGACTGTCTGAAGCCCAATTTTTCATCTGAAAAGTAAAACTATTGATGCAATAATATGTCCCACGTACCTTTTAAGAAATGTGTAGAGATTAAACTAGGTAATACATGTGAAAATATTCATAAACTAAATACTATGTGTTATATACAAAGGAAAAAAAGCATGTATTCAATTACAAATTTCTGCAGCTGGGATTTCTTACATTAAAACATTTTTAATGGCCCATAAAATTCCTGCTCCCACCTGCAAGG
The DNA here is from genome assembly GCA_004026665.1 of Murina feae. Classification (NCBI taxonomy): domain Eukaryota; kingdom Metazoa; phylum Chordata; class Mammalia; order Chiroptera; family Vespertilionidae; genus Murina; species Murina feae. The sequence continues at coordinate 9,413 of PVJC01032810.1, forward strand.
TTGCCTGGTTTTACTATACCGAGTTACATTTTAAAGATATAACCATCCCCTAATTATGGTTGTTTCCTATATTACAAGATTAACTGCTACACTTTAGCAGTGTGTTGAGCAGCTGGTGCAACTTTAATGCTTTCTACTCAGACCGCACACTGATTCCTTTCATTATATTCCAGTGTTTCATATTAATTGTCCATTTTAGTATTTCTGTCTTTTTTTTTTTTAATGACAGAGTCAAATAAAACATATCCTGGAACCAGGGGTTACCACACAATCAGAACTTCAACTTTTCCAAATGAGTCACTCAACAACTTTATAAAACATAAACTTTTACAAAAGATATAAAATTGCTCAACACCAAAGCTGGGATTTTGATCTCAATTATTTATAAAGCAGACGGGGGGGGGGGGATTAGATATTGCCGAAACAAAGGGGTTTGCACTTGCAGTATTTTAAATAACTTTACATGCACAGTGTGTTTTTAAAAAGTGTACTGATCCCACATTTAGTAATAAACTCCATGGGATGTCTGGCAGACATTCCCTGCCACAACAGTTTACATCGACCATCTGTGTCGGCAAGCAGCTTTCAGATACTCTGCCACCTGACTCACTGTCCCAGCTCTTCTCACTTCTATTCACAGGCTTCGCTTCATTTCCATCACATACTATATCTGCCCTAGAGAGGAAGAAAATATTACCAAAACAATGCAGTGTTACATGTTTCTTAAAGCAAAATAAGGTTGAAGAAATTGTAACAACCAATCTGATGTGTGATGGATGGATGAAGCTCTTATTCTAAGTGCGGAGGATACATGTGCATCAGAAAACATTTACAGGGGAGGTGTCTTGAGAGATTGCTTAGTCCACCGCCTGCCTTAGGCCAATGAGGAAACTGAGGCTCCACAGACTGATGTCGGTGAGCAGAGAGAATGTGGAGGGCAGGTGACTCCCTGGCCGCCCTTCTCAACACAGCACTCAGATTCAGCATTCCTAGTGATTTCCTCTATTCTGGATCCAAAGAGCAGTCTCTCAATGACCCTTGTGGCTTTGGAGAAAATTTCCAAATATTTCCCCAGATTTCCAAATCCTGGCTTGCCTCAAAGACTCTTCTTACTCACCCCCACAGCCCTATTTCCTTCACCCAGTGTCCCCAAACTCTTTCTTTTTCAATTGAGATGTAATTAACATATTACACTTTGTTCTTTTGAGTCTACAACATGATTCCATACTGGTATATATTGTGAAATGATCACCACAATAAGTCTAGTTAACATCCATCACCACATGCAGCTACAGTTTTTTCTTGTGAAGAGAAGTTTTAGATTTACTCTCTTAGCAACTTTGAAATATACAATATAGCATGAACTCTAGGCAGCATGCTATATATTATTATAGCCCCAGGAGTTAGCTATTTTATAACAGGAAGTTTATACCTTTTGATCCTCTTTATCCATTTTCCCACTCCCCACCACTGTCTCTGGCAGCCACCCCCAGTTCCCAGTTCCCAGTGGATTAGAGGAAGGGTAAAATGGGTGAAGAGATCGACTATATGATCACAGATGGTAACTAGACTTACAGTGATGAAAAGCACACAATAGCATATACATATATCTACTTACAACACTGTACACCTGACATATATCTAATCTTGTATACCAATTTTACCAAATGAAAAGAAGAGAATACATATATACTCAGATAGAAAAAGGTGGCAACCATTGTAAGAATTCCAAAGTAAACTAATGCAAACACAGTAAAGAGAATTGGGGAATATAACACAAATTATTCAGCTAATGAATAATTTTATAAAGTGTCAAAAGCAGCTGACAAGAAAATAGTAATATTAATTAATACCAACTGGCTTCTCAAAAAATAGCTAGCAGCCCCTGTCAGGAAATGTGACCACTGGGACAAAGTCCACAGGTTCATGGCATCTGGAGAAAATCCTGCATCTCTCAACATTCTGGACTGCGAAGAGCCCTCAGGGGAGCAGGGACCTTGCCGAGCAGCAATCGTGCCCGGTGTTGGGTACCTTCCCCATCTTGTATCATCTCCCAAAAGCACTGTGGGGGCAAGGCACTAATGTCTCAGGAGGCAGGGTTGGGGAGGACTTCAGTTTTCCGTGTTAAAATGTTAATGTGAGTGTTTGAGTTTAAATGTTTAAAAGAGGACAAGCAGGATTTTTTAGAGCAGATTCTCTTTTTTAAAATAATTTGCTTAATTGCAAAAGTAAAGCCCATTTACTTTCTAGAACTTGGAGAAGACAGACGTGTGCATAGAAAATAAATGAAATCCACCCATAATTCCTTCCATCTTACTGTAACAGTTGATCATGACTTTTGTGATGTAACTATTGCACCATGACTGTGATGGCAGGCCTAGTGGGAAAGGGGACACTTTGGCTGAGCCAGATGTACAATGTTTAGGGCAAGAAAAAGGGGATAAAAAAGTTTTGTTTTTTTTTTAAAAATCTTAAGGCATGCCCTGACCGGTTTGGCTCAGTGGATAGAGCGTCAGCCTGCGGACTGAAAGGTCCCAGGTTCGATTCCGGTCAAGGGCATGTACCTTGGTTGCGGGCACATCCCCAGTGGGGACTGTGCAGGAGGCAGCTGATCGATGTTTCTCTCTCATCGATGTTTCTAACTCTCTATCTCTCTCCCTTCCTTTCTGTAAAAAAAAATCAATAAAATAGATTTTTTTTAAATGTTAAGGTTTATTTTGACAAAAACATGATGGAACACATTTCACACCCTGACTGTCACATTTAACCAGTTCCTGGGGGCAGAGGCTGAGATGTGCACCTTTGCATCCTTAGCACCTGTCACACCTGGAAGGAAGAATGACAGGAGGTCCTTTCCGTTCCTTACCTGTGTGAGAAGCAGGTGGACCGCACAGTGCTGAAGCAGAATGCCCATTATTGCAATTTTTCCACTTAAGAGTCAAATTCTACACCATTTTCGTTTTCTCAGTTCAAAGTATCTTAATACATAGCATGTCTGTCCTTACCAGTAAATCCCTCACCTTCAGATGGCATCTCTCTTTGAGGTTTGCCCCAGAGTCCTTCCCTGAAGCTGGATGGTGCATCACATACTCTCTATTTAAATCGAAAAAGTCCCCAACATACACCAAAATTGAGAGATACTCGTTCAACCATTTTCTCACAATATAGTAGTGCTTACAATGAGAAATAGATCATAGTGGTTAAGTTCAGTTCAGTGCAAGAAATATTAATTATGTATTATGTGCCAGCAACTGTCCTAGAGATAAGCACATAAAAATAAGGACATTCTCTCTGCTCATGAGAACCTTGTTCTGAAGAAATTATTTTTGTGCAATGTATTAAGTGCAATTGTCTCTGGCACATGGCAGATAAAAGAAGGGAACTGCATTAACTTTCTTCAGTTAATTTTCCCCCATTTATAAGACTTACTCCTCAGTTTCATTGATTTTGAGATTTAGGGGATTTGGAATTATTTTTTATTCATTTAACACTTATGTATGACAGGCATTATATTAAATTAGAAGCCCAAGAGAGGGAGCCATGAAGACCTAAGGAGGCCCAAAATCATTTAAGGGTGCACTACTCTCTTTTATAAATAACTTCATGACCATCCATAAACTGCTTAGCAACACAGCTGAAGGTTGTCAGTTCGGACAAGATAGAGAAAAAAAGTCCAAACTCAACCAAAGTGGAAATATTTTACAAAACCTGGGGTACAAGACAAAACATGGAAAAGAAAAGGGAGCAGCAAGTGTAAAGCAGAAAAGGAAATCATTCATTCTATAGTTCCAGTTTTTAAATGGCAATGAAGAGGGTGTTTCCCTTTTTGCCTGACCATCTTCTAGGCACCTTGCATGTGGTACTGCATTTTATACTCACATGAACCCTATGAGACCAGTACTATTATGCCTCCTTTTGCAAATGAGGAAAATGAGGCACAGAAGAGCTGAGTAACTTGCCTGAGTTCACACAGCTGGTTAATGAAGGACTCGGGAATCAAATTCTGGCAATATGGCTTCAGAGCTTGATCTTTAACTAACTGCTCTGCTCTGTCTTTCAACTTGTCGATTTCTGGGAAGGCCAATCCCAAAAATGGGAAGAAGAAAGTGCCTGCAGTTAAATGTCTCCACACCAATAAAGCAGAGTTTTCCAAACTAAGCAGGCAACTTGGAAGTTCAAAACCTACCACCATGTTTTAGGGATCTTCCCTGAGGAAATAAAGAGTAGAAAGAAAATGACTAATAGCAAAGCCAAAGGGAGATCCACCACAGGTGTTTGGTGGATCTATATAAGAGAGACAAAGTAAATGTTTTAAAAGTTTTAAGTCCAGAATATCATGCTAAGCGAAATAAGTTAGACAGAAAAAGTTAAGAACCATATGATTTCACTCATGTGTGGACTACAAAACTGAAAGCAACAAAAAAATAAACAAGAAAAGCAAATAAAAATTCATAGACACAGACAACAGTATGGTGGTTACCAGGGGGGAGGGGTATGGGGAAGTAGCAAAGGGTAAATGAGGTCAAATATATGGTGAGGGAAGATTATTGACTTTGATGGGCACACAATGCAAAAATACAGATCTTGCATCAAAGAAATGTACACTTGAAACCTATATAATCTTATTAACCTATGTAACCCCAAGGAATTTAATTTTTAAAAAGTTATGTCAAAAACACACAGTATAAATCAAATAAGATTTAATTTTAAAGACTTAAAAATACATCCTGTCTAGGAAAAAATTAACACGTATAGCTTAACACCCAAACATCCTATATAATAAAGGGCTAATATGCAAATAGACCAAACAGCAGAACAACCAGTCGCTATGATGCGCATTGACCACCAGTAGGCAGATGCTCAACGCAGAAGCTGCCCCCTGGTGATCAGTGCACTTCCACAGGGGCAAGCACTGCTCAGCCAGAAGCTGGGCTCACAGCTGGCGAGCACAGTGGCATTGGTAGGAGATTCTCCCACCTCTGTAGCAGCGCTAAAGATGTCCAACTGCTGGCAGGGAATGGAACTAAGCCAGCAGTCAGACATCCCCCGAGGGCTCCTGGACTGTGAGAGGGTGCAGGCCAGGCTGAAGGACCCCCCGCCCCCCCCCCCGGTTCATGAATTCCATGCACTGGGCCTCTAGTATCCACATAAAATGAAAGGACTTTAAAGAATCCCTTAAGAGTGTGAGACATGAAAGAAAAGCCATCTAAGGAGGAAAGTCCAGATCAACTTACATTTCTCCTCACTTTGAACACAACTTTGAACACAAATACATAATTGGAAAAGCAAAGGTACCCCAAGGATTTAATAATCTTGAATCACACAAGCCTTAAATATAAAGATAACAGAACACATTACTTGGACTTTCAAAAACTCAAAGAATATATTTCTCCCTGAATCTTTCTGGAAGGTGCTATTAGAGAATGAACCAATCGAGAGAGAAATAGAGATCTCTAATAAAAAGACTGTGAGCATTAAGACTGTGAGCATTGACTCTAGCCCTAGGACTAAAACTAAAATAAATCTGGAAATTTAAAAGTGGATGCTAGTGTAATTATGCAGAGGGCCAATTTCCCTCTTCTTCTTTTGTCACAGAATTCCTGATTTTTAGCTGCATACATGGCTTCATTTTCCTAATTCTCATACAGTTCACTGTGGCCTTGTGATTTAAGTACTTAGCCAATAGAATGTATGCAAAATTGGTATGGGCAGCTTCCAAGAAGTGTCCTTAAAGGGAAAGGAGAGGCCTTGCTTTATTTTTCCCCCCTTCCTGCTGGCTGGAATCCCATTTTCGTCCGAAGCTCAAAAAGCCATCTTAGACTATAAGGTGACCTTGGAAATAGAAAGGCCATGAGGTTGAAAGAACATGAATCCCTCATATTGTAGAATATTATACAAGCTCTGGAACTACTACCTCCATGGGAGAGAGATATAAACCTCAACTTTGTGTATTATGTCCTTATTTTATGTGTATTTATTCTTCTCAGCTGAACTTAGTCCTAACCAATGCAGTTCCCTTTGTCCTAGTATTAAATCTTACACAAAAATAAATTCCAGAAGTCTTAAATACGTAAATGCTTAAAAAAACACACACAAAAGTGCTAATAGAAAAAAAGTGAGAATTATTTTTACAATTTTGAAGGAAGAAGGCCTTTCTAAATATAACACAAAACCTAGACAATGTAAAATGAAAGGTTTTTAAATTCAACTACATAAAAACTAAACAGCAAAAACAAAAAAACACATCATAGCATGGTTACAAGACAAAGAAGCTGGGTAAAATATTTGCAACACACTTTGCATTAGACTAGGTCTAAATTTCATTCTATATGTTGGTCAGTAACACCAAGCAATATCCCAATAGAAAAGCTGGCAATGATTATGAACAAACAGTTTGAACAAAAGGAGATATGACTAACTCTTAAACATTAAAAGATGTTTGGTCTTACTCATAATAAGAGAAATACAAATTAAAACTACTAAGAAGTATCATTTTCTATTAGATTGGCAAAAATCAAAAACTTTGGTAATATATTCTTTGAGCAAGGCTTTGAGTAAAAAAAGGTAGTTACATACTACTAAGTGTGAATTGGTACTACTTATACTGAGAGCAATTTGACAGTATCTATAATAATAAAAGCGTAATATGGTAATTAGACCAGACAACCAAATGATCTTCCTGACGTCATTCCAGACGTCCTTCCGGATGAAGCTCTGGTGGTGGGGGCTGAGGCAGAGGCAGTTAGGGGTGATCAGCAGGCAGGCAGAGGCAGTTAGGGGTGATCAGGCAGGCAGGCAAGTGGTTGGGGTGATCAGGCAGGCAGGCAAGCAGTTAGGAGCCAGCAGTCCCAGATTGTGAAAGGGATGTCCGACTGCCAGTTTAGCCCAAATCCAGACTTAAACTGGCAGTCAGACATCCCCTGAGGGGTCCCAGATTGTGAGAGGTTGCAGGCCAGGCTGAGGGATCCCTCACCCCATGCACAAATTTCATGCACCAGACCTCTAGTATATCATAAGTACAAGTGCACATACCTTTGACCCAGATATTACACATCTAGAAATGCATCTTACAGTGCATGCCAAATAATGCATGTCCAAGAATTATTCATCATTGTGTTATTTGGAAAGATTGAAAAAGACCTAAAAGTCCATCAATAGGAACTGGATAAATGTAATGCAGTTTAATTATGCACTGGAATCCTATTCATCTGTTAAAAGGAGCTCTCTATACACTGATATGGAATGAAAAGAGATACATTGTTGTATGAAGGAGTGGCCAGATTATTATGACAACCTGACATTTGTAGGCAAATTAGCTATAATTTCCTGCTGAAGTTGCTAGAGGGCCAGATCATTATAAATGTCTGAATAGTACAACATACCTAAATATCGTTGCTGATCAAGTTCATCCTATCATGTTGATGGCATATCCCAAAGAGATGGCTTCTTCCAACAAGACAATGTGCCATGCCACGGTACTTGTATTGTGCAGAAGTGGTTTCAAGAACACGAGGGAGACTTTACCTTGCTTAGGTGGCCCCCACAATCGCCAGATCTCAATCCAATTGAACATTTGTGGGATGAAGTTAAAAGAGCGATCAGGCAGCTAGTTCTACAACCATCAAATCTCACAGAACTGGACAGTGCTATTCATCAGACATGGTGTCAGATTCCTCGCATCACCTTTCAACATCTCGCTGGAGTCAATGCAAGAAGAATCGCCACAGTATTGAAGGCAAAAGGTGGCCCAACGAAATACTGATGGGGTGCTCATAATAATCTGGCCGGTCTATCTGGCTACTCAGTGTATGTGTTTTATAAATCATTTTGTGTTTGAAAAAGCAAAAAATATATACATAGGGTGTCCCTAAAATGTATACATATACTTTGAATAATTATAAAGGCAATGTTTATTAAATAAAATATACTTTATTTTCCAAATTGAGCTATCAACTGTTACAGTGTGTATACATTTTTAGGGGATACCCTACACATATATTTGTTTGAGTAATGAATATCTTTTGAAACATACACAAGAAACCCATAAAATAAATTGTCTCCAGGGAAAAGAATCCAGGGATGCTAGAAACAGGTGAAGCTAACTCTTACAATTTATATCTCTGTGCCTATTTTTAATACTGCAAAATGTTACTATATTATCTACTCAAATTAATTAATTAGATTTATATGAAATAGAAGAAAAGGGAAAATCTCACACAATGAAAATGATAAAAAATTACACTTTATAATCTCCATATATGTATCATCCTGGGCTAACATAAATGTTTGAAAAAAATATTTAGACTTTCAATCTCAGATAGCAGTCCAGATATAAGTCAAATTATATTTAAACTAGATAGCTCTATAGAAGACAAAATGTTAAAACAATTTGTTAATAACTAAAACTTAAAATGATGTCAAGTCACTGCATAAAAGCAATAGTTACAGAAATCCCAAAATAGTCTCCTTTTCTTTCATTTAAAGAAAACCAGTAAATTCCATGACAGCGGATTCTTTGTCATGTTCCTGGCCACCCTAGACCTGACATGGAATAGGGCCACAACAAATACTCACAGAACAAGTTAAAGGTTTCAGTGGAATTACACGGAAAGGAACAATCAAACATGTAATGTTCCACTGTGTTATTGGGATTCATTGGCATCAGCTTTATCTTAGTGAATATGAATCCAAATTTCCAAACTTTTTACTTTCATAGAGTCCTTTTACCTGTCACATTTACATACTGTTTGCTGTCATGAACACACTAAAAGGTTTAGAATTTCTAGGAGAAATTTTCATGTTGTGTCACTTGCTCTTTTCACACACACACACACACACACACTTCTCAGTTTTACACACACACACACACTTCTCAGCTTTACTCTTGTCAGGCTGCTCACTTCTTCTCATACCAGCTGCTCTTCCCACCTGCTTCCTGAAAACGTAATGTACAGCCCCCATCTGATGCACAGAAGGGACATCAATGAAGATAAGGGTAAATTTCCAGAGATAGTGCTATTCTCCACTGAGGCAGAGGGTTTTGAAAGAGTTCAGAAGCAAGGTAGCAGGCAGATAATATGATTTCTTGTCAGATACAAGAAATAGAAATGCTCTGGCTTCAATCTGAAAGTAGAGGCACTTGTGATCTCGGGGAGGATTTTTCCTTTTGGCTGAAGTTCCAAATCACAAATTTCTCTTTAGAATGAAGGCATTTAGTGATGAAGACTTTAGTCTCTTCTGAGAAAGCCATGAGGTTCAGATAAAAAATATTCTGTTAATATAAGCATCTTAGTTTTCAACTTGTGATGAGATTTCATGACATCTTACACAATAGTATTTTATCATATAAATTGACACAAAGAATTTGTGAGGTCCTTAGAGCATATGAGGTCCTTAGAGCATATGAAGTCCTTAGAGCATATGAGGTGAATGTAGATGTTTCTTCTAGAGGAACTTTGAAAATTTGCTCATAGCAATGTAGATTTGTTAACCTTCAAACTGGAATGTGGAATTTAAAAAGTAATTCATGTAATATTTTAAAAATTGTTACATTAAGATGAGTTACTATTGTAAAATTATCTTGTTTTCTTTTGTGATAGGATAGCTTATTTTTGTTCAATTAAATTATTTTTATTTTTATTAGCAATTCATCTGCTCTGGGAATTTAGAGCAGAGAGGAGGAGGAAGACCCAGTCAAGAAAGTGACAAGGGCAAGAGCCACTGCTAAGAATGAAAGCAGCAGAAGCTGGGAGAAACCAGGTTAAAACAAGAACCAGAGGGAAAAGCTGTGGTGGAGAACCAGGCTGTCACAAAGCAAATAGAATGAGCATCTAACAGAGCCATGGCCTATGGTCCAGCCTAATCAATATAATAATACTAGGGGCCCGGTGCACAAAAATTTGTGCACTCGGGGTGGAGGGAGTCCCTCAGCCCGGCCTGTGCCCTCTCACAGTCTGGGACCCCTCAGTGGATGTCCTATGATGGCCCCAGTCTGCTAGGCGCCTTCTGTGTGTGTGTGTGGCCACTGGGGACCTGCCCCCAGCCGCATCAGAGGCTCGGAGCAGTCCTCCTGTGTGTGTCTACCTGCTGGGGGCCTGCCCCCAGGCACACCGTGGAGGCTTGGAGCAGGCACCCCCTCTATGATGATCTCTCAGACTCTTGCCCTTCCCTGCATGTTGTTCTCTTTTTTGAGCTGTGGCCAGGGCTGGGTGCTGCCTGCCTCCCAAGCTTGCCTACTGCCCATCTTCCTCCAGCCACCAGAAAGCAGGGAAAACCCCGCCTCGTGGTCAGGCCAGCCTTTTCCTGCTCCCTGACCC